>BMAC01001013.1:403037-440991 GCA_014905375.1 Phtheirospermum japonicum | reverse complement strand
CTTAGAGATTTCTAGGTGAGGGAGTTCAGTGAACTCATCTCATGAGCACCTACTTATGTATGTCGATGTCCAGACACCGTGACCAATGAGATGCGGTCCACATACACTAAGTACTAGTCTTAATGGGAAAGGCCTGTATCCTCATTATGGCGTAACCCTTTGACTAGGAACAAGTTCGACGAGTTACATTACGTGTTGGATTATCTCACGGTTCTGCTAGACCAATCCACCGTAATAAAGTAACTTCATCAGGACCATACCTATGCAACAAGCATGGGATAAAAGATATGGAATGCCGATAAGTATAAAAGATATTATTACGAATAAAAAACCGATTGTATTACAAGATAAAGGTCAGACCACAGCAACAAGTTGGCTTGTTGGTCACCTTATTCTAACACACATAGGGGTCTTCATGTGCTTGGCACTATCAAGTCCAAAGCATTTCACGAGATTCTTTGCATACTTAGCCTGGGACAAAAAGATACCATTTTTAAACTGTTTAATTTGTAAACCCAAAAAGAAAGACAACTCACCTTCCGTGCTTATTTCAAAGGTGGTAGACATACTCTTCACAAAATCTCTTAGTAACTCATCACAGTTTGAACCAAATACAATGTCATCAATGTAGATTTGAGCAATTAGTATCTTGAGTTGTTTTTCAAAATGAACCAGGTTCTATCTACTTCACCAAGTTTAAAATTTATTTGAAGAAGATATTGAGTGAGCCTCTCATACGAGGCCCTACGAGCTTGTTTCAGTCCATATAGGGCCCTTTTAGTTTGAAAACATAATGCGGTTTATGAGGATCTTCAAAACCCTTTGGCTGCTCAACATATGCTTCCTCATTTAAAACACCATTTAAGAAAGCACTTTTTATATCCATTTGGTGAAGAGTAATGTTCAAGTGGCAAGCAATTGCTAGCAATAATCTAATTGACTCAATTCTAGCTACAGGAGAAAACGTATCATCAAAGTCTATACCTTCAACCTGAGTATAGCCTTGAGCCACAAGTCTGGATTTGTTTCTTACTATATTTCCCACTTCACCGGTCTTTTTTCTGAAGATCAACTTTGTTCCAATAACATTTCCACCATTTGGTCATGGTACTAAGTCCCATATACGTCATTTTTGGCAAACTGGTCCAATTCTTCTTGCATGGCATTTATCCAGTACTCATCTCTGAGAGCTTCTTCCACTTTCGTGGGCTCTATGGTGGACACGAAACAAGAGTAATTGGTTAGTGAACAGCATGAAGCCATACATACCAGTTTTACCATTTCCTTGAAATTGATCTGCTTCTTCCGTGTGCTTCTTTCGTTCAAAGATCCAATGACTTGAGATGTAGGATGATTCCTCTGTATCCTAGAGGGTATGTCTCCATTAAGGGAAGCAGTGGTTACTGCATCTAACTGGTCTTCTTCAGATTCAGAGGTTTCATCGTTAGCATCTATATGCACCTGCGATGTTGGTTCAAGTGCTGCAGCACTTTCAGTAACACTTGGTACAGTTTCAGATGACTCCCTTGGAGTGAGTAGGGGAGACACCTGTGGACTTTGAATCAGATCAACCACATTATCCTCAGCAGTGTTTCCAGAGTTAGCCGCTAATTCATCAAACCTGACATTCACAGACTCAAGCATAGTACGAGTTCTTAGGTTAAAAAACTTATAAGCGTGGCTATTTACTGAATATCCCAGAAAGACACACTTGTCACTTTTAGAATCAAATTTGGTTAAGTGGTATCTGTCATTCAATACATAGCATACGCAATCGAAAACATGAAAATAGTTCAGGTTAAGTTTCTTTCTAACAAGAAGTTCGTAGGGTGTTTTGCAAGTACCTACGCTAAAGTAGACTTGATTAGAAATGTGACATGCAGTGTTAAGAACTTCAGCCCAAAACCTTTTTTCCAGATTTCTTGAAATCAACATGGTTCGAGCCATTTCTTGTAAGGACCTATTTTTACGCTCAGTGATTCCGTTTTGTTGAGGCGTAATTGGTGAGGAGAACTCATGAGAGGTTCCATATTTGTCACAAAATTTTTGAAAAGATGAGTTCTCGAACTCTTTACCATGATCGGTCCTAATTCTGCCAATTTGCAAACAAAATTTGTTACTGACACGTTTGGACAGTTTTCGAAAGCTTTCAAAGGTTTCAGACTTTTCACGAAGAAACTCAATCCAGGTGAAGCGAGAGAAATCATCAACAATGACAAATGAGTATTTCTTACCACCCATACTTTCTACCTCAATTGGATCCATAAGATCCATGTGGAGCAGTTCCATACACCAAGTAGTGTTGAAATGTTGGATCACTGGATGAGACACCCTGGTTTGTTTCCCCTTTTGACAATCACTACATATCGATAGATTGTTGATGACCAGCTTTGGAATTCCTCTTACAGCTTCAGACTTGACAAGTTTGCTTATCATTTTGTAGTTAATGTGTCCCAATTTTTGATGCCATAATTCAGACTCTAAAGATTGTGCGCTTTGACACCAGATCTTGTTGTTTACTTTGTAGAAGTTATTTGTGGTTCGAGTTCCAGTAAGGATGCATCGATCAGAGTTATCAAAGACTTCACACGTGTCTTGGCTGAACTTTACATGAAGATCATCATCGCAAAGTTGACTGATGCTTATGAGGTTCGCAACCAGACCCTTGACAAACAGCACATTCTGAAGTTTAGGTAACCCTTCAACATTCAGGGTTCCTTTTCCTATAATCTGACCATAGCACCACCACCGTATTGAACGTTGCCTCCTTTGTGCTGAACAACATTGGTCAAATGTTCACCCGAACCTATCATGTGCCTTGAGCACCCGCTATCAAAATACCATGAGTCTTCAACTCTAGACTTCAGGGAGATATATATCATTTTTCACTGGGTGTCTTCCTTCTTTACCCACACCATTCTGATTTTGTGAAGGGTGTTAGTCCTACTGTTGGGACATTTCTTCACTGGCATTGTTTTTCCAGAAGAGGATGCTCTTTCCAGCTTGAGTTTCTTACAGAATGGTCTGATGTGACCCGGTTTTGAGCAGTGATAACAGACATAAGTACACTTCCTTCGCTTGGTTTTATCCAATGAGACAGATTCGGAGGATTTGCCACCTTCTTTGACAAAAATAGGAGCCTCAAACCCTATCCCATGTTTGATCACTACACCAAAATGTGACTCAGATAGCATTTGTCAGATAGCGCTTCAAGCAATTAGTGCTATCTAAAAAATTCCACAACTTTTAAATAGTGCTTATTAATCAAGCACTATCTAAAGTAGATTAAATAATGATTTTGTATAGCGCTTTAAGCACAAAGTGCTATCTGAATGAATTCAAATTTTTGAAAGTGCGGTTTTCTTACTAAGCGTTATCTGAATCAATAGTTTTTATATAGCGCTTCAAATATAAATGCTATCTAAAAGAATTCTGGTTTTTGAGATAGTGATATTTTTTATTAACCGCTATGTGAAGTAATTAAACACAATTGTGCTAATATTTAACCCTCCTCCGTCTGGCTTCCCTGCTCACATACACCAAACCCTCCTCCCCATCGCGAGCCACCGTCACCACCATCGCAGCCGCAGCCGCTGCCCCCCTTAAACAACGTTAAGATTTCTCTCTCACCATATCCTCTCTTCTTTCTCTCTTCCTCCCTCTCTCTTTTATTTTTTTCCTTGAGTCGAAGAGTTGCCGCTGTTCTGATGAAATCGACATTGCTTGAGAAAATTGGCGATGCTCCCAAGATATATTCACATTGTGTCACAAATCAAAGGTGAGGACTATCGTATTATTCTATAATTAGAACTTATTTTATTTTATATCTCTCAAATCAAAGGTAGAAACAAATGGAGAAAGTTTGATTATTTTGTCTTGGCAGTCATCTTAAGGTGCAAAAATTTTCGTCTGCTCTATTTCTCCAATTTGTTCACCATGACATTTACTTTTATTTTCTTAATTGTTCTTCACTAGCTACAGGAACTTGTAATCCTAATGGATCTATTTTTAAACTCAGAGTTCATAAATAGAGCCAAAGAAGAGAGTTGTAGTTCTAAAGCACATAAGAAGGTTTGCCTTTTTAAGTTTTAACATTTATCATTTCAGTATGGTATCGTCTCCTGGTGTTCTTGATAAGTGGTACAAGCATTGTTTCCATTGATAATTATGCTGGTTGTTTATATATATATATATATATATATATATATATATATATATATATATATATATATATATATATATATATATATATATTTTACATTCTGTTGATGTTTATAAGGCATTGTAGGTTTTAAGTATTTCTGTTTTATCTTAGTCATTATACCTGCATTTTGTATTCTTTCCCTTTTCATTTTCTGAATTATTCTTGATTGTGGAAACGCAAAAGAGAAGCCCATAAAGATTTGGAATTGAATCAAACAGTAAATGCAATAGTCGAGATTATGAAGGAAAGTTATTTGGTAAGTCTTTCCCCTTCACTTTCCCATTTTGATGTTCGCTTTTTTTACTACTCGACTTTATTTTTGTGACTGGCAGACTTATTTATTTTGTGGTTTCCCTTCTTTTCAACAGGTACTTTCACTTCTAGCCTTTAGTTGTACCATTGCCTATGCATCGCTAAGTGATTGCAACCCTCAGAAATTACATTTTAAACAGTTTATCCGAGGACAAAGGTAACTCTGTGATTAATTTTTATGCACCTGGCTAGAAGCTTTATGGCTAGCTTGTTTATCTCCATTCATGACATTATTCTTTTGAATTATAATCATTTATGTTGAGTAAGATTGATAATGAGAAGCTCAGTGAATTATTTAGTCCTTTCGGTACTATTAAGAAATTGGTATCTTTTTTTTTTTAATTTGTAAGACCTAAAGCTTTAGATTTTGCAAATAACCCTTAAAATTGATAACTAAATAAATTAAAGTAATTAATTATAATTTCTAGTATTGGATTCCTTTTGGTCGAACTATATGTACATGATAATTGTAAAAAAAAAGTATGCTCATTTATAAGAACCCATTAAAACCAAGCATATTTGATTTATGTGCAACAGGCATTGTGCTGCGGATTGTGTTTTTTGCTGCGGTGGCTACTCAAAGGCTGGTATAAATGAAGGATATTTTTCATTTTCATATATTTTGGCTAATTTCGGTATCAGTAGTAACCATACGAGAGATGTTCTCAACGAATTAAATTGTTGTCGAATTTTGCAATTACGTTTCTAATAACAGATAGGGTTTGATAAAATACGTGTAATARACAAGCATACCTGATTTTAGATAAATGATTAATAATGAAARAATTAACTAAAACATTCTACAGTTCATGTGCATGTTATCTTCATGTGCAGGTTATCTGTGATGCACGAGGGATAGTAAATGATTAAGTTTTGTTGGATTCTCCACAAGCCAGGAAGCTTCAAAAGTAGTAAGTTGTTATCATTTATTCTTTTTATACTTTGATATATAAAAATTTGCAAGAGATTAACAATCATTATGTTGGTTTTTTAGATTACTYAAATGAATGGTAAATCTYCATGCGACAAGTCCCTGTACGTGGCTATTGCAAAGAAAAAGGAAGTTAGAAGAYCCCGAATGCAATTTTGTTTTTCAATTTTTATTTTATTTTTCTAAGTTTACTTGTGAACTCATTTTTTCTTGATGCTTGGATTGGCCTACCTACAGGCTGTAACCTCTTAATTTTTATTTTCTTGCAGCTATCCGAAGGGACTAGATCTGCGATACCATGAGCATGAATGACAATATTCATTTGTCGCAGGTAATGTTTATATGTAGCAAAAAACCAATTATTTACTTATATTACCATGAGCATTAATGAAAGTATTCATTTATCGTGGGGAATGTTTATAGGTAGCAATAAACCAATTATTTACTTAGATATGTTTTGTGACTAGTCTTTCTTATTGCTTCCATCAATTTCTTTTACAGGTRGTATCAAGCAGAGATAGATACGAGGATAATTCCCAAGTATATATGAAGTCCCATTATTTCATATTTTCCTTAGTGYTCMATATTAGAACTTGATACTCGTATTGATGTTTTGGCATAGATACTTAGCCTTTCTTCCGAGCAAGATGCCTAATGTTTATAACACTATCTAAGTAGATTAATTTGGAATCGTCATGACAATTTGTGAATATGTTGACAAGTCGTACGTACATTTAGTGGATTTTTTGCGGTACATAAATTGATGAGATTTTGTTTATTTGCTCGGGTTTAGATGAATTTAGCTTTACATTTTATGGGTTACGGTGGACATGAATTCGGCTTTATATTTTTTGCAGGCTTTGTGGCGGAGTATGTATGCACTACAGTAATTAGAATATATATATATATATATAGCGCATTTTTTGTGTAAGTGCTATAAGAAAATAGTATTCAGAGAGCGTTTTTTGTGTAAGCTCTATAAGAAATTAGTATTGAGATAGCGCTTATTGGTGTAGGTGCTATAAGATAAAAGCTGTTAGATCGCTTGTTAAAGAAAGTGTTATGCGAAATAAGTGTTAGATAGCGCTTATTTGAGAAAGTGCTATAGAAGATTAATGTTTAATAGCGCTTTTCTTACATGGGGTGTTATGGAATGGGCTTATAAGATAGCGGTTTTGTAAAAAGCGCTATCTGAGTAACACATTCGATAGCGCTTTCTAAAGCGCTATCATAAGCAAATGTTACTCAGATAGCGCATACATAGATAGCTCTAAAGCGCTATCTGAACAAGAAAATAAGCGCTCTGAATGTATTTTTGGCGTAGTGATGGTTCCAATAGACAGGATTTCATCAAGTTTGGTTGATCCAGTGTTGATTTTCTTGAGTGTCATCATAGCTGCTGAGAGTTCTCCCCTGGTTCTTCAAGTTCTTCTTCTTGCTTGGTCAAAAATGCTTCTAGACGCAACACCACAGATTGTTGTTCCTTGTCTGCTCGTGTTAGTTTCTCATTTTATTTAGAGAGAATTTTGACCTTCTGGAGAAGTTTGCACCAATTCTCATACATCTCTTTGTAAGCCGCGGCAAAATATTCATTTTCATCGCTTTCAGTTGTGGTAAATGAGTTGAGACACACAATGTCACTCATACTGTCAGTGTCATCCCAGACAACACAGACGCTCATGGAAGCAACCACCTCAGTTTCTTTTGATTCCTCGTCGTCCTCTCTATCACTCATGGCAATAAAATTCTTTTTCCTTAGGGTATTGGCACACTCATACTTATAATGTACAAACCCTCTGCACTCATGACATTGAAAATTGTCCAAATCCTTTGTGATATTTTGATTTTTGGGTTCAGATTTCGCACTCGTAGGCGTCATATCTCTTCTTTGAAACCTGTTGGAAGATTGTCCCACGGGGTGTGGAGTGCTTGGCTCAGATGAGGACTTGAGATGCCTGTTCAAGGGTTTTCTTGAGATGTTCTTTTTCTTCATAAAATCTCTGAATTTTCTGGTGATGAGAGCAATGCCATCCGCATCTAAATTTGCATACTCAGCCTCATTTGCTATAGCAGCAACGTCTTCGTCTTCAGAATCTGGGGTAGAAATGAGGGCAATAATCCTCCCTTTCAGTTGCTTGATTTTGAGTTCCAACTCGTAAGCTTTTAGGGAACCAGCAAGTTCATCAAAACTCATGACAGAAGTGTCTTTGGCTTCTTCAATAGCCGTGATCTTCATGTTGGATTTCTCTGTCACTGGTCACAGGAATTTGCTCACAAGCCTTTCATTTGAGATAGGAAATCCCATAGATTGACATTCATTTGCAATGTCAAGAAGTTTAGCACTAATGGTTTCACTTTCTTCCATTCTTAGCACTTCAAATTATGTTGCCAGCATTCTTAGTTTGGTTCTTTGGACTCCTCTGGATCCTTCACAGAAGAATTGCAGTGCCTCCCATGCTTCTTTCGCCGTCTGTAGGTTGGAGATGATTGTGAACAAGGACACATCCACAAAGCTGTAGATGGCATTCAAGGCTTTGGTGTTGGCATTTGAAGTAACAAGTTCTTCTGCGGTCCAATCAACCTCGTTTTTCAAAATGATGTCATCGTCCGGATCGTCTCTCCTGGGAGCCTCCCATTCAGTTAGAATTACACACCAGAATCTTTCATCTATCATTTTTATGTAGGCTCGCATCCTTACTTTTCAGATTGCGTAGTTTGTTCCATCCATCACCGGAGGTCGGATTGCAGCGTTCATTACAGTGACCATTGTTTTCCTTCAAAGTCCGCAAGAATCTCACTTAATAGAGTCAAGTGATCGCTCTTGATACCAATTGAAAGTTTTGAAGGTCTTCAATAACTTGTGTGAACGTCAATGTTAGTAATTATGTTGAAAAACACTTACTAACATATGTGCAAAATGATAAATCAACACTGATTTTTGTCTGTGAGTTAAAATAACTCACAGAACGCGACCGTAGGCCAAAAGATACACTACAAAAAAATCCGACAATTCTGGCGGATATGCTGACGGGTAAAAAGCCGTCAGCAATGCTGAGGGAATTACTGACGAAAAAAAATACTGGCAGGTTTGCTGACGGACGTGGCCGTCAGCAAATTTACCCGTCAGCATCCCGTCAGAGAAAGAGCGAAAGTTTTTCCGCTTAATTATCCTGACAGGCTAACCCATCAGGATATAATTTTTAATTAAAAAAAAAATGCTGACGGGCAAGCCGTCAAAAATTTATTTAAAATATAATTTATAATATTATAATTATAATACATATAAAACAATCTTTTATATTTATAATTCAATTAATTATTTTATAAAATAAAATATATAATTATATTAATTATTTATAAATATAATATAATAATTATATATTTATAAATAATATTATGAATTTATAATAATATATTATTATTATTTATATACAATATATAATAAATATATATCTCAAATAATATATATTTATAATTATTTATAAATAATTATATTTATAATATATATATATATATTATAAATATATTTATAATAATATTATGCATTTATATATTATTATTCATAAATATAATCTATATTTATAAACATAATATAACATAAATTATTTATAAATACAATATAATATAAATTATACATTTATAAATATAATATAATAATTATATATTTATAAAACATATTATATACTTATAATAATAATATTATTATTATATATAAAATATATAATAAATATATATTTAATATATATACATTTATAATTATTTATAAATAATTATATTATATATATATATATATAATAATATATATGCATTTATATATTATTATTCATAAATATAATCTACATTTATAAATATAACATAATTAATTATAATTATAATTTATAACTTAATTTATATATATAATATATATTAAAAGTATATAATCTCTCACATGTAATCGACTTGGCGAGACGGTAACACCACTCCTCTATTTGCAAGAGGTTTGGGGTTCGAATCCCACCATGCCACATTTGGGGAATTAAATTAACATAGGTTGTGTTGGGTTCCGGCGGGCTGGGCTAAGCCCGCCCATTTTTTTTTTATAATATTTAAAAATACTGACGGGCTTGTCCCGTCAGCAATACTGACGGGCCGGCCCGTCAGCATTTATAAAATAAAAAAAAGGGAAAATACTGACGGGGAGTATTGCTGACGAGCGCTACCCGTCAGCATGCCGTCAGTATTTCTGACGGGTACGTTAAAGCCGTCAGGATACTGGAATCCTGACTACAAAAATGCTGGCGGCCATTATCCGTCAGGATGCCGTCAGTATTCCATATACTGACGGAATCCTGACGGATTTGGCCGTCAGCATTGCCGGATTTTTTTGTAGTGATATATTATTAGACATGTTTACAAATCAATGGAAAATGATTATAGTAACATTACAAACAGATAAAAAATAAATTGCTCCTAAAATTCTTTTCGTTCGAACAAGTACGAACTCAAAGAACAATTATGAAACCGGAGCAATAGTGCTAAAGTAGGGTTTCTGTTTTTCTCCTTCTTGCACTCGTGATCTTCAAATGAAAACGCTAAGTGGTACTTATAGCTCAACTTCCTTGAAAGAGTTCTTATTCCACATAATAAGGTCTTGATAATTATCTCTTAAAATATTTCAAGAGATAATGACTCTTATTTTACCTACTAACATTCTAACCAACACTAGAGTTCAAATAGGCAAATAATTTTTTAAACAAATAATATGATTCATAGGATTAAAAATCCCCCGTGGATAAAGATCCTATCATGATGTATATGCACTCTGTATGCGATGAATGTGAAATCAATTTATTTTATTCTTAAAAGTTCATTATCATTTTGTTAATATTGATTTTTTAAATAAATGTGATTTATATGCGCATTGTATGCGATAAATATTGTATTTGATTTTCTATTAATACTAGTATACCTTGATGCTACTAAGATATTCTCGAAAAGTAAAAAAGCTAGTGCTTGTCTAAAAAAAATCACTTTTTGTATGAGTTATACAAAAACATATTGCACACAGAAAGTGTTTAAAAATAAATGTAATGTTGATTCCTCAGTTTGATTTTAGGAATTTTAATACAAATCTGAAATTGCATGAATGATAGACATGCATTCTCTTTTGTCGTTATTTTTAGTACAAATTGGAACTAGGGGACTGAATATACAGAAAATTATTTTTGCTTTACGATACTTGTATATTCATGTTAGCTTCCAATGATGACCATCTTGTTGCCAGTGCTTGTTTATTTTATTTTTCATAAGTTCCAAAATTTTGACATAAAGAGGTTTTTTTCTCTTACTTATTGTACAGTACAAGAATAATACTTAAGAGGGACGAAAATTTAGCAACGACATATTCGTCGTTCCTATAGATAGTATATATAGGGACGACATCTATTTGTCGTCCCTATAGGTCAGATAAATATTTGTAACGACAGATGTCGTGTCTGTTGATACAAAGTCGTTGCTATATTGTCCGTCTTTAGGGAGGACATATTGTCGTTTTTATAAACAACTAAAGTCGTTCTAATATTTCGAGCCATTAATAACCTCCACCAACCGCAAATTAATATCCTGGAAGTGAGTTAATGCAATATGTATTGCAACGGGGAGTGAATTAATGCAATATGTATTGCAACGACAAGTCGTTCCAATATAAAAAAAGTCCTCCCGATAACTTATACACTTACTTTAATTTCTAACAACCTACCACTTCACTTTTAAATCACTGCTCTTACATAGAAAGAATGTCGAAGCAACCGAACCAATATTCTCGGATATTATTCTATTTGCTCTAAACAGAGTTTGCAACGAATTGTCCTTCCAATATTTTACTACTGTTTTTCAATATTAACCCTGCACCAAACAAGAACCAAGCAATGATCAAGCAATGTTTAAGTAGACATGCTGCTCTCTCATAATATTCTCTTTCTCTCTCTTTTTTCTTTTTTTTAATAATTAATAACAATTTAGTACATGCATTTCAGCAAATTTATACTGACAAAGAGTGTATGCATTTGAGGAAAATTTGTCAAAATCAGATTTACATAAATGATTTATTTCTTAACCGAGAATGAAGGACATAACAAAAAGAATCAATTTTAAACACAAATATTCACTCAATTTCTCAACCCACTATAGATTGAAGGCCCGAATTTCATCAGAAAATTCGACCCGCAAACAACAATTATAATGTATTCATATCAATTTCTCAATCTATTGTGGGTTGAAGGCCCGAATTTTATAAAAAAATTCAACCTGAGCTAAATTGCGGATATAAGAAATAAAATTTGATAAAATGGAAAAGTGTAAAAAGATAATTGAATATACATACCTGAATCTGGGCTTGGCTGATGGCGATGGTGGGAAAGGGCGAATACAGCAATAGTGGGAATAAGAGGCGCCGGAGATTCTGAGCGGTGTAAGGGGAAGTAGAAAGGGGGTGGGGAGTCTCCTACATCTCTTTTTGGAACGGGCTCTGCTGGGGTGCGAAAGTGGGGGGTGTTGTTCATGTTCTGCATATTTGTTATAAGGGGCGAAAATAAAATAGAAAAAGAAGAAAAAAAATGTATGGAGGATTTTGGAAGGGGTCAAAACCTAATTATGAATCTTGGAAAGGGTTAAAAGTTAATTATGAATTTTGGAAAAGGTCAAAAATTAATTATGAATTTTGAAAGGGGTCAAAAGCTAATTATGAATTTTGGAAGGGGTAGCATGTGTATTTAGCATAATTGACTGAGTTTATTATTAATTCTTTTTTTTAATGATGGAGAGAGTAATAATATTTGATATAAATAATATATTACTTATTACCATGGAGTATCAATAATTATTTAATTAAAGCAGTGGAATTTAAAGATTATATATTTGAGAAAACAATCAGTCTCACGTCGTCTGAAAGTTTTATAGTTAATTTTGATAAATTTATAAAGCTAATCAAATTCATAATTATGAATTTTACTAAGTATTCATCGGAAATTGGAGTCCTTTAATTGTATAAGACCATCTCCAATAGCCTCCCTAACTTGACTCCTTAGTTATTTTAGTCAAAATTGATTTAAATTAATATCTACATTTACACTTTCCTACCGGCAGGAAAGTGTGAAAATAGAGTTTTAAGTCTATTTTATTCGTATTAATATTAATATGTAAGTTTTTTAATATAACAACGTACCTAATGTTCGGTTTTTAGATAAGTGAAAAAAATAAGTTGATTTTCTTTCTTGAGATATATTTGAAAAGTAAAATTGTTGATTTTTAGATAATATTTTTTTGTGTTTATGTAACAATGTCTTACTTCTTTCAAACTTTTTTTAATATAAGAAGTTTGTTACTATGTTAGTTAGGAGGGTATTATTGTCAATTACTAATTTAATCATTGCTGCCAAACAAGATCATACAACAAAAAATTCAATCAATGGGATATAAAACATAAATCCCAAACAACCGATCGAAATATATTTAAATAGTAGAATAGTCAGATGTAGATTATCTACCCTAATCTTATCACTTTCCCAAACGAGCCCAAAATAATTTAAAAATACAAGAATGAATTATTAAAGTACTATATTATTATTATTATTATTATTATTATTATTATTATTATATATTTATTATTATTATCATCATCATCATCATCATCATCATTGTCGTTATTATTATAGATTATCTACCCTAATCTTATTCACCTTTCCAAACGAGCCCAAAATAATTTAAAAATACAAGACATGAATTATTAAAGTACTATATTATTATTATTATTATTATTATTATTATTATTATTATTATTATTATCATCATCATCATCATTGTCGTTATTATTAATCTTATTATTATTATTATTATTATTATTATTATTATTAGCATAAGTTGAATAAACCAAACTTAAAGTAAATAAAAAAAGTATTTAACTTAGATATAAAATATATGATAAAGAGTTTTTATTAATAGGTAGGGAGTCTGATAAAGTAAAGTGGGATAGGGAGTCTGAAATAATAGAGAGAATTAGTTTAGGAAGTGAGATTTAGGGAGTTTGATAAGATAGTCTGTTGGAGTTAGTTTAACTCAATTATGTCACAGAGAAAGTCAACTAGAGTTCATAAGAATTTTTTGTCGCAATATACAAAATAAAAATTTTATCTCCGTGAAAGTTGATTCAATATTCAAAAATAAAAATCTTATCTCCTATTTTTATCTCCCCGAAAGTTGATTTAGTCTCAATATTCAAAATAAAAATTTTAGCTCCTATAAAACTTTTTTCAAGTCGCATTTGAGTTGATATATAGTTTTAAATTAATTGAAATATACAAAATAAAACTTTTATCCCCTAAAACTTTTTCAATTCGTAGTTGATATATAGTTTTAAATAAATTGAAATATACAAAATAAAACTTTTATCTCATCGTAAAATTGATTTTCTTTACTTTAAAATAGGTAGTTATGTAAAATTACCCTGTAGGTGGGACTATGTATAAACTTCCCACTTCACCAACACTTCTAGTTGTATTCTTGGCAAAATAATATTAATTCATATTTTAATCATTAAAAACTCCATTAATTACTCTAATGTCATAATATTTAAGTTAATGAAAATAAACATAGCAAAAATAATATTTTTTTTACTATAAAACCTACAATAATATTTTCAAATCAAGTGGTCGTACTTAGGGTACCTTGGTTGTATGAGGCAAGTCATGTGCTTTGAATTTCTTAATAACCACGGTTATTAACTTTGAATGTCAAATATAATGATATAAGACATATTAAAATGTCTCGAAACACTAGCATAAAAAGGAAATGAGAAAATTAAAAAAATAATAATAAATACTAAAAATTAGAAAAAGACCCAAAACGAGATGAAAAGATTTAAATTGGGCTTAAAACCACGAACACCATCGTCCAATGCACAATGAGTTCAATTTGTCTTGCCATTCCACTTCTTGAAACATATTATAATAGTCATTTGAGCCAAAATCCAAAAGTTACGTCCGCTTCGATTTCTACCAACGAACATGCTTACCTCGATACTCGACTATTGAGACAACCGCAAAATCTCTTATTTAATACTTTTATTTCAACACATATATCTACTTTTTCATTGATATAATAATTTCATGAACTTCAGGTATATTATAATGCCCAACCAGTGTCTGAAGAAATGTACGCATTGGCATCTGGATGTGACAAGTTTGCCCAGTCGTATGTTGGATGTGTAGTTAATGGGGTTCGTTTTCTGGTTCATGATCGTGACACTCGGCGGCTAACGGAAAATAGTGGCGTGTCACTGCGTGGAGTGGGTGGAGAAATATACTATGGCATTTTGCAAGAAATTATTGAGCTTGATTACACCGATCGACTATCGATTGTCCTATTTCGATGCAAATGGTTTAAATCTGGTCAGAGACATGCGATTTGTGACAGAAACATCATAAATATAGACACTAGTACTGAGGGTTACAAAGATGAACAATTCATACTTGCGACTAAGGCTAGACAAGTATTTTATACCAACGACCCTGCTCGCCCTGCAAAATGGCAGATTGTCCATGAAGTACACCATAACGTGGAGGTTAGTTCACCGACAAACTTATTGAATGAAGTGGATATATTGCACCCTGATAATTCCTCACAATTTTCACTTTTCGTTGATCTTGGAAATCTCGAGGACGTTGAGCTACATCAAGATAACATGTCACCTGACCACGTTYTCGAGACTCATGGTCCGTCTTCAAGTACATCTATGTCACATAACATGTATAGCGATGATGATGAAGACATGGAGGATGATACCCTAGCCGAGTACGAAAATGTTGAACTACAAGATCCAATCACGAGTGATGATGAAATAAATGATGATTTGTAGATAGAAGATAGTGATTAATTTCGACTAAGGATTGTGACACTATTATTATTATTAGTAGTAGTAGTAGTAGTAGTGTTGTGGTTGTTGTTATTATTACTATTGTTGTTATTGTTATTGTTATTGCTATTGTTGTTATTATTATTATTATTATTATTATTATTATTATTATTATTATTATTATTATTATTATTATTATTATTATTATTATTATTATTATTATTATTATGTTTGTGTATATATTATTTATTGAAATTATCAATCCACTCTCATTCTAATCATGTTAGTTTCTTTAGGTTGTTCAATTATCTTATATATATATATATATATATATATATAACTATTAAATGTATATATAATAAAAATAATTTTACACATGGAGGGAAAAGGAGGGAGGGCGTGGCGGCATTTTAGAATTGCCTGAATTTTGAGGCGGCAAAAATAAACACACCGAACCACACATATCTAACACGATTTCCAAGCGAGGGTTTTAGTTTCACAGTCTGAGAGCACACTGAACCACTCCACATCAAGAACATATCGAAGAGGGTGAATTGAACTAAGAGGGGTTTCGACGTGCGTTCAAGCATCTGGAGTTGGAGTTTGATTTCAATTCCCCTTCCTTTTCTCGATTCCTTGGGCACCTGGGAATTACAGGTATTTTACTTCAATCTTTAACAAGAATCTTATGTTTATACCATTAGTAGGGTTTGTTTCTGGCAATTATTGGTAGGTTTTGTTTAATTTTCTTAAAATTAAAGGGTTCTTTCTAGTAGTACGTATTCTTGTTATTTTAGGGAATTTATATACATAATTATTTTCTTAATCAGGTCTTGAAGCTGGGGTATTCTTTTTATCAACTTTCTCAATCTGGTAAACTTGATATGGCTTTTTAATTACGAGACTTTTTCTTTGTTGTTCATTCATGACTCATGAGGCACTGGAGATGGTAAAATCTGGAACAATTATCAAAAGAGTCAACCTTTTTTTTTTTTCCTTTTCATTGTTAAAATGTGTGGAGTACATGGTTCTGTATCATTCCTATCTTAGTTTAAGCCAAGTTARTTTCGCTCTTTGGTAGACGATGGTTTCTTTTGCATCAACTCACCTCYTTTATAGGTCTGAGATTAATGGTTGTCAGGGGTGGTTTGTCTGGTAAAAATTTGAATAAACTTGAAACGTGTCTGCATTTTTTCCAGTCTAATGTAGTTTGAATTTGAATGCGACTCAGAATTTACATCATCTAGCTAGAAATGCATGAATAAGAGGATGTAATGTTACTGTTACTTCATTACTTTGGTTTCATTTTGTCTTTCTATCACATGAACTATATTAATTGTGTTGGTGAAGATTAGTACCTGCTGATTATGAAAGACTTTAGAAGTTTCTTGGCTTAATTTATTTGAAAGGTCTTAGAATCTATTGTTATTAAAAAAATGTCACCTAGTAAACATTCTTTGCTTTGAGCCATTTCTTTTTTTTTTAAATAATATTTATCATGCATTTTATTGTATGAAAACCTAAAGTGTTGTATGGAAATTTTGATTGAGCTGAAGCAGGGGCTTGACTTGAAACTGTTTATAAGTAGCAGAATTATTAAAAAAAACTACCCCTGAGACTTGGATTACTTATAGAAAATTCCCATTTAACTTTGAAAATTATAAAAATGACCCTAACAGTTAAGTGACATTACAAAATTTATTGGCAACTACATCATTAGCTTTCAAGGCTTTACAAATATTCCAACTTCTCGCTTGCCTATTTACAAAATTTCTGAAAACCTAAGGTGTTAAAAGTAAACACAAGATAAAAAGTGTGGGTTATTTGTAATATTTAAAAAAGGCTAAATATTTAATAGGTGAAAATGTAAGTTTGTATGTAATTTGAAAGTAAAATAGAAAAATGGTGTATCCTTTGTAGATACAAATGGCTGATCTCATGGCTAGTCATGGTGGAGACGGAGGCGATGATCCCACGAGACGTCGGAGCAAGCGTCTGTCTACCCAGTGTGAATCCCCAGATGGTTAGCTTAATAGTTACAGATTTTTATTTTTTTAATATTAATATTATTATATCTATATGATATGTGGCTCTAGTAATTATAATATATGTTCTCCCCTGCAGCTGTACCGGCTAGGAAACGACCAAAGAAGAAGACCAGAACACTCGCAACGGGTCAAAATTTGCTAAAATTGTGGATTACTGATGGGAAAAAAAAAGCTCCCTATAGAGTTTGATTTTGCGGGAAATTCACTTCTACCGATTGGCCCGAATCAAGGGTTATATACACGGGCAATCGGGAACAAGATAAGAGAAACCGTGATCCCATGTCACAAAAACTGGGAGTCAGTCCCAGAAGAAGAACAAAAGAGAGTTTTCAGACGAGTGAAGGTAAATGATAAATATTCTCTCAACACTTTTGGTGTTATTTCATGTCTGACTTCCTAAACTTTTGTAAAATAAATCTATTACACAGATTTTTTGATCTAAAAGGCAACCTTGGCAGAAGCGAGTACCGGAAAGTGCAGAAGTCTTTTGAGAGAACAGCTGCGCAACGATTTTGTGGTTACAAGAAGGCAGCTCACATGTACTACAAGCGACAATAAGAAGATCCACAAAACCCGAAGTTCTCTGGAAATTACAGGCTCATGAGTGATGAAGATTGGCAAAAGTGCATTACCTTTTTTAATTCTGAAGATTTCATTGTAAAATACTTATCTCATTTTGTATTTTTATCATCATTAACTTATTCTATTCTATTTTTTCTCACTAAATTATATATTGACCAATGTGTTCACAGAATAGATCTATCAAGAACGCCAACAACCGAAAAAATCATAAATATCCGTGTTATCAAGGATCGAAGAGCCTCGTGGCCCAAAGCGTGGATTTGGTACATCTTATTATCATTACTATTTTTATTATTCTATATATTTATTTTTAATTAGAGAAATTCATACTATTATCATTATTAGTTTTTAATTTGTTTATTTTTAAATCAGAATCATATTATTCGGTGCGCTCTCTTTCTTTCCAATCTGTGGTTTATAACTGAATTTGAAGCAACTACAGTCACAAAAATGCATAACGTGTTACAATCACAATTATTAAGGCTCAAATTATAATGTCAATTGATTAAAGTCGATATGAAATTTTATATATAAATATATATATATATATATATACATAGTATATATATATATATATATATATATATATATATATATTAATATCTCATCATATGCAAATAGAAAATATGAAGTTCATGGGCTTTAGTTGATTTAAAAAAAATTATAAACGCTAATCTTATATGTCTAACACTTTACATTTTCCATAGAGACGTGAAGATGATAAGAAAAAGGAAAAGAATAAAGATGATGCACTGAGGACGAGGTTGAAGATGAGGATGCGGATGAGGCTCCGGGCTTCATAGAACTATTTCGGAAGATGCATACTAAGACAAATGGGAGATGGGCAAATAAGGCGGCCAAATCTGATTATGTAAGTAATAAATATTTATTATTTCTCTTATTTCTCTAGTTTTAAATGTTACAAAATATGTTTAATTAAAAAGAACTACTGATCAGTTTAGTCTGTATTACAAAATGACCGGTATATCGTCTTGACATTTTCTTTTGTGTGTTGGACCGCATTCTTGACTGGGGGTTTTTGTAATTATCCCTCTCCAGTATTAGGAAAACTTAGAAATAATTAACAATCAAGTAAAAATTTTCGTTGTTGTCAATATTGAGAAATCTAAATTGTCGTCGATTTTAAAATGAAATAATCTGATTCTTTTAATTATATTACTTTGCTAAGTTTTGCGAGCTAATTACATTACAAGTTATTTCATCGGGTTTTTTACAAGTAAAAATAAGTTTTTGCATCGATGTACTTGCATTTGGCATAAGTGATCATGAGTAGTTGACAAAAGTTACCCTGAAGAGTCTAATTACAAAAGAAAAAAAACACCCATCTTTTAAAATTACAAATACTACGATCATTGGGTTTTACTGTGAATTTACTTATGACAAAAACTACCCTGAAGAATGTTTCTACCTATCTTCTTGATCATTGGGTATTTTTACATGTAAAAATTAGTTTCCTTTTATTTTTTCTTCTCTCTTTTTTTATATTGCAGGGTCGACTTCTCGATGCAAGAGAAGCATTAGCTACTGCCTCGCCTGATCAAATTGTTGACGAGAGAGCCATTATGAGGGAAGTTCTCGGTGCTCGACGAGGCCATGAACGTGGTGTTGGCCGAATCCTCAAGGGGTGTACATCATTCACTTCTCATGATCTTCCCGAATCATCCTGCGGTTCGGCGGAATCTGTCCCCTTGGAAATTTCCGTTCTTATGAAGCAGGTAATTTTCTTTCTTTGATTTTATTTTTCCTTTTGTTTTAAGACTTTCCAAAAATTCTTGCCATGTATTTTAAAGAAATAATTTGAATTATGGTTGTTGTTTGAAATCATGTCATACCCATAAATAATTTGAACGATGGTAGCTGTTTAATTTTTTTTAAACGTAATTTTTTTACATTTTACTTAATATGTTTAATATATGGCTGCCCGACAGTTTGTTTACTTAATCAGATGTTTGTATAGTTTCAGTTTACTAACAAAAAATTTTATATTTTACTTAGTATGTTTAATATATGGCTGCCCGATAGTTTGTTTACTTAATCTAAAGTATCAGTTTACTTATTCTGCCTGATATTTGTTCTTGTTCTTGTCTGTACATTTTACTTATTCTGATATCTGTTCATGAATCTAATTATGCACATGATCTTGCACATGAATACCTGCAATCTAGTTTTGTAACATGATCTTGCACATGAATACCTACAAATATGATATTTGCATTTGTACATGTATAATCAGACTATTATGAATAATATGAATTTGATATTTGTACAGGAAACTTTTGCATGATTGCGCATGAATCTGATATTTGTGTTTTGTATTGTGATGAGTCTGACAACTCTAATTAATGTATGTCTCTTCATAATTCCTTATTTGAAAGGTCGAGAAAATGTCAAAAGAAATTACTCGACTTAAGGCAAAAACCGGGATAGAGGAGAATGAAGAAGAAGATGATGTGGATCTGGACGATAACGAGCATGACAATAATGAACATGATTGATCGTTATGTTAATTTGGTTAGTTTGAAGTGCACTGTCTTTCTTTTAATGATGAAATTAGTATTTTGGATTTAATTCTAATTCAACGTAACTTGGATATATTTTATGTTGTCCCCCTAATGAAGTCGTTACAAAGAACGAGGATGGTTGATCTTCATGACCTTTTGTATATTTGTTTTGATGACTCTAATGATGAAATTAATATTTTGGATGTAATTTTAATTTTATGTGATGCATAACTCTCTTAGAAACGCCAAAATTGGGAAAAAAATGTTGCAATTTGTTTGAACTAATAGCAACGACTTCATTTGTTGCATTAATAACTTACCAACGAAAAAACAGGAAGAAAATGTTGTTGCAATTCATTTGACACCAATAGCAATGACTGTTTGCAACGACTTTATTCGTTGCATTAATAAATTACCTACGACATATTTGGAACAACATGTCCTTGCAGTTTCTGTAACACTAATAGCAACGAAAGTTTGCAACGACAAGTTCGTCGCATTACTAAATATTGGAACAACATGTCGTTGGATTTTGTGTAACACAAATAGCAACGATAAAGTTGGAACAATAAGTCCTTGCAATATGTGTAGCACAAATAGCAACGATGAATATTGGCGGGACGTAAGATGTCTGTAGGGAGGACGTCCCTGGGAGGACATGTCGTCCCTGTATAACTAGTCGTCCCTATTGTTATTTAAGTTTTAGGAACGACTATTGTCGTCCCTATATATCAGTAGTAAGATGTCTATAGGGAGAACGTACCTGGAAGGACATGTCGTCCCTATATAACTAATGCAACAACAATGGCATTAATAGGGACGATTTTTGTAGTCCCTCTTAAGTATTATTCTTGTAGTGGTAGATGGAAAAAACTTAAGATATATGAAAGCTTGGGTATCATGAAAGACGTGAAAATATTATTTTATGGTATTTGATTGGAAGCCTCTTGACCGACTTATATTTGAAAGTCTACTATTTTCTAGAAGACGCCTTGGTTTTGGAGAATGTTGTGAAGGCTTTGACAACCGGGGGCTCAATTGATGACCTCAAGAACATTACGGCTCAAAAACATGTGCTTATTAAGGAAGCTCGGTGAGGACAGAGTGAGAAGGTACCCATGTTGACGACTGTTTGCTTTGAGGAGAATGATGGGGCCGACGGAAATGGTGAGGAGGACAACCTACATTGGTGCAGAAACTGCATATCCAGAAGGGTAATTTTGCCTATCCATAACGCCTTTTTGTGCCTTCTGTAGTGACATAATTCTAGAAAGTCTGTACTTTCCATAACGCCTTTTTTTTACCCTTCTGGATTGGCAGACTTTCTCGAAGGGTAAAAAAAAAGCGTTGTAGAAAATATTTTTTTTGTTTTAGATTGGTACCATACCAAATTGATCCGCCACTTTCCAGAACGATTTTTTCAAAAAACGTTCTGAAAAGTCGCACTTTCCAGAACGGTATTTTCAAAAAACCGTTCGGGAAAGTATAACTTACCAGAACGATATTTGAAAATACCGTTCTAAAAGTGCGACGACTTTCCAGACTTACCAGAACGGTTTTTTGAAAATACTGTTCTGGAAAGTCCATTTATTAGAACGATTTTACAAAAATCACCTTCTAGAAAGTTTAAGAAACTAAAAAAAAAATTAAATGAAAACAGGAATACACCAAAATCAATAATAATAATAAATATTGTGATTATATTAATTATATCACCAAATTTCAATAAAATCTAGGACACAACAAACTAAAACTAATATTAATACAATAATATTTTTTATTCAACTATATGAAATCAAAAAAATAATAATAATAATAAAGTCTTCATGCTTTGCGGAGGAAGGAAACTTGGATCCTTATGAAAAAGAGGGGCAGAAGAAAGATTTTCCAAAGGGTATCCCTGAATGTGGTGCTGATGCTTTGCGTTTAGCTCTTGTTTCATCGTATACAGCTCAGGTTGGTTGTTAAAACCCGTTTCTTTAATTTCTCATTTAATTTCTAGTATGTATTTATTTTTGTTTTCGTGGTATTTATTCTTATTATCTTTTAGGGCGCAAAACCCGTATTACTTTTTCCAATCTCTGGTTTTGTACTTGGCTTGCTCATATGTTTATTGCCTTATTGGCCTCAAGGAAGGGGGAAAAAGAACCACTCTTTTGCATTTGTTTTGGGATTTTCGTGGTTTCAAGAGTCCTAGGACTTGGATTTTGAAAATCCATATGAATAGTATAATCCTTGTTTGGTTAGAGTTTTTGATTGGAAGCAACAAGCAAACGCACGCACTCTATTTCATTGAGATGCAGATCTTCACTCAGTTTTAAAGCCTAAGGTTCAAAATAAAGTTGTAGTTAAACTGAAAGGATTTAAAGAAGTCAAAAAGTCTTAGCAGAATAAAACAGAAACTTGAAATGATGATTAGTAACAAGCCAAACTACATGCTTGTCCATATTTACTGGACCACTTAGCTTTGGTGGAATTAACTGAACAACAACCAATGCATGACTTAAGAGTTCTATTAAGCACCAATCATAATCTACAATTTGAACGGACAATGTCAATAGATAACAGTTACCGATCACAAATTTCAGCTCAATGAGAGCTAACAATCAAAAAGCTTAGGCCTCGTATGGTTATTTTCAGTGAGATATATAATTTCTAATAGTTCTATTGAGAATTTGGTGTTGTATTGATTTTTAGGTGAGCTCTGTTGAGCTTTATGGTGCTATTTTTACAAAATTTTGTATATTATGATTTCTAAAGTTGATATTGCATGGGTCAATTCCAGTACTTAATTTGAATCTATGATATTTTATTTGTAATATTTATAGATGGTGGGTCCCATTAGATTGATATAGTTTGAAAATAAAAATATATTAGTAAATGTATTTGTTAATATGGGTCCCACTATAAATAAATTTTGAATAAATTACATAGAAATTGTGATTGATATGGTTAAGTATAGGGTTGAAAGATGAAATTTTTGATATGAAATGTTATTTGTATATTTGTGTAGTCAAAGATGTACAAAGTTGTTATTTTAGTCACCCAAAAGAATCATAAAAGGAGCATAATAAGCATAAATAAGAAAGTACCCAGAAAACAAACACAAAACTACGTCAACTTTGATTGTTTAGTCTAACCTAAACCTAAAATGTAAGCTCTACAGCTCTGCATTTAGAATATCTGTGATTATATATCCAAAATGTTTTTGACGGTCTGATAATATAAAGATAGTCAATAGTTCCGAGGTGTTGGAACATTAACAGTGAACAATTTTCTTACTGCTATGTACATCTTTCTTCCCTCAACTTTTCGTTATGCTACACACTGACACCCATATTTTCAGTCTCAATGTTCAATCCATCAATAATTCAGATCAAGTTCAGTTGAAAGTGAAATCTAATCTTGACAAATGTCAAATACCTTGTCTTTACAAAAATGATGGGATTTGATAGACAAGGAATGGAGTAACAGAAATTGAGGTCACCTCATCATTTTCATGCATACTGTCACCATCAGTTATCATTGGTGGAGAAATGGGACAAGGAACACAACACACAGGCATGAATTTCCAAAAATAACAATGTCATTATTCAAGCCAAAGTTCAGTTCAAGTATATGATGTCCTGTGCTCATATGTTATATACGAGCGAACATCTATTAAGCTTTTGTGGCAAAAAGAATGGTGCATTCTTATGCATTTATTTTGGGATTTTCGTGGTTTCTGGAGTCCTAGGACTTGGATTTTGAAAATCCATATGAATAGTATAATCCCTAAACTTCAAATTGCCGTAACATTTTCGTTTTGTTATCTATTTTAGATGAATAATATATCAAGTTAATTCTCTCTCCTGGTCTACAGTTTGACACCCGAATTGTATATATAAAAATTAAAGCATATTCGAAAAGTTAATTGAGAAAAAAAATTGAATGTTTATTTTTAAAAAATTTAAATTGAATAAGCTAACAGGTAGGGTTTAGGATTTTAAGGGTATATGTTTGTTTGAGCCTTGAGGATTTGTGATCTTTCTTTTTTTTAATTTTTTTTGGTATTTGGATTTAAATTGTTATTGTTATTGTTTTCTTGACTTTCTTACCAATGCTAATTGCAGTTTTGGAATTTTATAAAGTTAATTTCTACTCCGACCACTGCTCCTGCATTACTAGTTGAATGATTGTTGGCAGTTTATGGATTTAGCATGAATCATTGCTCAATGCAAGTTTCATTTTAGGTTTTCATTCTAAGTAGTTTGGGTATTTGTAGGCATTTCTTGTTTATTTGTAATGGTTGTATATGGAAACAAATTGATAGACTGTTCTAGTTTGGTGATTAAAGTGTAGGTGGATTCTAGTTGATCATGTCTAAAATTGAATTGAACTGTATTACAGCAAATGATGCTGGTAGCTTCAACAATAGCGTGGCCAAGCAGCAGGTTAGTGGCATTGCATCTTCTTGTTTCTTTATATAGTGTTATTTACTTATTTTAGCACGGACTTTTTAATAAATTTGGGAGGGAGGTAATGCAATGCATTTTAGTTTCCGTCCATGACCAATGTCCCATTAATTACATGATTCAATTTCTTTTGCAAAATGTCCTGGGAATTCGAGAATGATTGCAACTCAATCTTTTAATATTTGTGTTCGAGAAAGTAAATTATGGGATAATTTGCCCCAATCTTTATTCTTTTTGTTATGTTGTCATTTTTTTTTGCTATATACTTCGCTTATTTTGTTTCTCATGAGTAGGCTGTATTGGAAACTGTAGCTAGAGTCGAGTCTAAAAAAAAATACACAAAGACAAAGGAGGAAAAGTAAGTCTTTGTACCGTCCCTGACATCGTCACTTTCCAATGTATTTAGTTTCCTTTTTCCTTTTCATTCATATATTTTATCTTGCTTTCATCTTAATTATAGATCCTTTAAACTTCATCAAGTTTATCTGGACAATGACAATGGAGCTATATTTGACCGGTCTGGGAGATATGTAATAACTGGTTCTGATGATCGTCTTGTTAAGATCTGGTCAATGGAAACTGCGTATTGCTTGGCTAGCTGCCGAGGACACCAAGTGAGTAATAGTATCTTATTAATAATTCTCGAGGAATGCTCATTTTCCCTTTATCTTCTATAAGTTGTTTGGTTCATTTGTTGATCTTTTTCATTAAGAGTGACTCCGCGAATTTATGTACCAACACCTCCTGATATTCCAGCTGGTTGGTTGCCACTTTTTCGAATTTTTGTATTCTTTATCAAGTTCTTTGTATTATATGTGGAATAATTTTGATGTTACAGGGAGAAGCAATGTTACCTCAAGTTCTAATATTATTGTATTAATATTAGTTTTAGTTTGTTGTATCTTAGATTTTATTGAAATTTTGTGATATAATTAATATAATCACAATATTTATTATCATTGATTTTGGTGTATTCCTGCTTTCATCTCATTTTTTTTTTAATTTTTTAAACTTTCAAAAAGGTAACTTTTGTAAAACCGTTCTAGTAAATTGTACTTTCCAGAACGATATTTTCAAGTAACGTTCTGGAAAGTATAACTTACCAGAACGATATTTTCAAATACCGTTCTGGAAAGTCGAACTTACCACAACGATTTTTTCAAATACCGTTCTGGAAAGTGGCGGATCAATATGGGATGGTACCATTCTAGAACAGAAAAATTATTTTCTAGAACGCCTTTCTTTTACCCTTCTACAAAGTCTGCCAATCCAGAAGGGTAAAAAAAGGCGTTCTGGAAAGTACAGACTTTCTAAAACTATGTCACTACAGAAGGCACAGAAAGACGTTCTGGATAGGCAGAATTACCCTTCTAGATATGCAGTTTCTGCACTAGCGTCATGAAACCTTAAGATTACCAGATTCACCATCAACTATTGGCTCACCGTCTTCATAAAATACCACTCCCTGCAAAATGAAAACGTAAGAACTTCTCGTAAGAAATTAACACACTCCACTATCTCATCTTGGGTAACAAGTGTGTGCGCTCAAGGAAAAGTATCTCATAGAATGGCAACTCCAGAATTTGTGATAAAAAGAGAATTAATTTATTTTATCACCCCAATACAAATATTCCACTCCCATACCACAAACACACACACACAATTACATAGTCGGTTAATGATTTTCATTGTTGAAACGACTTTCTTCTTCTTTTTTTTTTTTACTTGTTTGTTTAAACCCAACTCTACGATAAGTTAGAAATGAACCCTAAAAATGATTTATTAACTATATTCATACAATGTAAATGAGTCTAAGGGTTTAACTGACCCCTTCAACTAAATATGAAGTTCCCCCTGCTTGGAATGAATAATCTAGAGTAAATCTGACGTTGCACCTTCAACGTGTAATTAATATAAATGAGCTTATGACACTAATTTCTCAAGTTAAGATACTCTATAATCATCATACAGATGCAGTGAACATGTAGACTGACCATGTATTTTGCATCAATAAAAGGATCGTTAACAGCCATCACATCGATATCATCTCTGAAAGTTGCTATGCGTAAAACTAGTCTCCCAATGCGTCCAAAACCTACACAATTCAAGAGTATTAAGCACATGGTCTTAATGCTTTTCAGAGCAGGCAATTAAAATAAAATAAAAACAAATCATGGAAATCATTTAATGCTTTTTGATAAATTTGTCAAGTTAGTGGACATGTTTTGATGGTGGGAAATGTCACGTACGTTTTTTAGAAAATTGATAATATAATGGACAAAAAATGAAAATTCTCCATAAATAAAATATATTTGCTTTGTTCTATTTTGTGTAGTACCAGAAAAATAAAGTCAACAACTGCATAATATAGAAAGAAATCTAAGCATATGAATAGATAGTATTATAATTCTAATGAGAACTTATGCAGGTTGAATCCACAGAGCAATGAAGGCCCATGTCCTCCACTCAAGCTGCATGTATTGGATAACCATGTAAGCCTACAATTGATTACCTTCATATAAATCTGCCTTTAATCTGTTTGCAAGAATGACCCAAAAAACACATGTTCATATTTTTATGTATCTTACATTGTTTTGTACAAGAAAACAGAAAAATGATTAAGGGAATGCAACCTCGAATTCAATTCAAAGTTCTTCTTGTTCAGGTGGTGATGGATAATGTCATTGTTAAACTCACATTAACGAAGACGACGGGCTTGATCTCAGGAGTAACATACGGAGGAGTCAAAAATTTCTTAGAGTATCGGAATAAAGAAACAAAAAGAGGGTAAGCAAAACACTATCTATGTGTCAAATAAAAGCCATGGTTGGCTTCACTAATTGTTGTTAGTGTGTAAACAGAATTTCATACCAATCATATCGTCGAACTTGTGAATGCAGGTATTATGATATTGTGTGGAGTAGGCCAGGTAAAGGCAGAAGTTCTTTTGACACGTGAGAATTTATTTAGAATTCAAGAAACAAGATTTTTTTACATTTAAAATACAGAATGTGAATTTGTTGAAACATTTATGTTTTGAATCTGTCTATGTGCAGGCTCCACAGCACAAGTTTCAGGATCATAGCACATTCCAAAGATCAGATAGAAGTTTCGTTCACAATAACATGGAACGCCTCGCCTCCCTTTGTGAAGATGGTTTTCCCCTAAATATAGACAAGAGGTATGTCTAGTGTATAAATGGAAACTTAAATATTTAATTTTGATTTTTGTTTCTAAAAAGGACTGATTTTCGTTCACAATACCAATACTGTCAAAAATATCAGTATAAAATTTTGAAACTTAAACGAGCATGTAGTTTTCCGAAACATTTACACTACTTTCGAGAATTTCCAGCATCTAGGAAATTGAGCATTCAAGAATTCTCATATAATATGCAAGATAATACCATGGATCTGTATAAAATTTACCACTAACATATAAGTTCAAAAAAAACCAATTGGTTTATACTCAGCAAGAAATGAGGTAAATCAACCACCAAATAATCATTTCAAGACACCAACCAATCTGCAAGTGGATAGAATTCACACACAAGCACTAAAGGGGGGTTTTGTAATTTTTAAAAACTTTTGTTTTTTTTTTGTCTTCACAAACTAACCTTAAGATTCAGTCAAATTACAAAAACACCATCTATCTTTCAAATTTACGAATACCCCTTGAAATTTGTTTCCATTTTACAAATTGCATATTTGTAGTTTTGCAAAATAACTAGAATTATTTTCTTTTCTTAATTAGGTTTTTTCCCCGATTGAAATTGTGAGGTAATCCCAATCTAAAAATAACAAGAAATTACTAACCATTCCTGATCCAATCAGATATTGGATAGTCTTCTCAATCTGCTTCATGTCAACCCTTCCACATAAGTAGAGATACTTATTGAGAAGGTCCCCGTGTCTATTCTCCTCAGCAGTCCAAGCCCGATTCCAAATGGCCCACGAAGTCGGGATCGCCCCCGTCTCGTCCCTCACACCGTCCAACGTGTTGAGCATTGTTTGGTATGTCGGGAGGGCCTCTTCGGTGATCATATCTCCAATTAGAACGACAAAATAATCGTCCGGAAGCTCCTTGGCTCTTTCTCGTAATTCCTTGACTTGATCATGAAATCCATCGGAAGCGGGGTCCGGCAAGAAATCATGTGGCTGCCAACATTTCTCGACGGGCTTAAGGTGAACAAGTAGGTTGTTCTCGGCCCAGTCTTCCATGGATTTGAAGATCTCGATTTTTTGAGGCGGCATAGAGTGTGTGACTTGGACGTGAACTTCGCGTGGTGGGGTAAATGGATTTTTTACGGTCTCGACCTCCCTAGTAACCATTTAGACACACGGTAAGAGAAAGTTAATCATTATGTGTACTGTTTGAAATTTTTTTTGATCGTGTTATTATGAGGATAAAAAAATAAATAATGTATAATTTCAAAACCAGAGCATAATCGGTTAAAAAAGACAGAGTTTGTATAAATAAATACACCTTTGCCTTCACATGACTGACCCAAAATAAATAAATAAATAAAAGTAAAATAAAATAATCCCTAGGAACATGAGATATTCAACATTTGGTTTAGTAAAGCTACTTGTCTTTTGTTTTATAAATGAAGAATAAACAATCTGCTAATTAAACTGAATACAAATGCATGCAGTGCAGATATCGTCGCGCCAAAGATAATGATTTTACGAGTAAACTATAAGATGACTTATTAAAATAAGTACCATTAAATAGCATTATATTAATTTTAAAAAAAAATAAACTCTTGAGGTTCAGTCTAATTACAGAAAACACAGTTATTTATCAAAATAATAATAAGAAGTAGAAGAAATATCCTCCTCCCTTGAGTATTTTACAAGTTACATCTTAAGGAGGTGTTTGTAGTATTGCAAGGAGTTATATGTAATTTGGAAGATGTAGTCTAATTACAAAAAGGCCCCGCTATCTTTCAAAATCACAAACTGACGTTTGATATTTGTTTCTATTTTACAAATCAGGCCTTAATTAGCTAGAATATAAAATGCAAACCACAGGAGGATGTTTGTAACACATTTTAGTAGCCATTTGTAATTTTTGAAAAATACCTGGAATTTTTAGGGTTTTTTTTTTTTAATTTGGCTAAACCTCAAGGGTAGTTTATGTAATTATTCTTGAGAAGATGGACAGTAATTAATGAACAAAAAAAAAAAAAAAAAAAAAAAAGGGTGGTAGTAGAGGTGGTTGGGCCCAACTATTTAGCACTATGTCCACAAAATCATCAACCTGAAGCTGAATAACACAAACCCAAGTACCAACAAATTGAAACAACTATCATTAAATGGTTTAATAATTATATGCATCATAATAGCACTGTTCCTGTAAGTACTATATATAATCCCACAGATTGCATGGTGGTAGTTATTAAGCTAACTAATGTACTATATATGCAGCATATATATCAGATATCCATTCAATAGAATGAAAACTCGAAGAAACCTAAGCATTTAATACAAACCCATCAAAAATTAAATAAATACAAAACAGGGCATCAAAATAAAACAAAAAGAATCAAGAAAGACAACAAATTTGAGCTAAGAATCCAAAATAAAAATAAAAAATCTTGGGCATAACATCCCGTACAGCTAATAAACAACTTCCTAAATGGTAGATTTTAAAGCTTTACAAGGAAATTCAAGGGCTTTGAATATAATAACAGATAAATTATATAAAACCTGGGACAAGAAGATGAGGTGTTTAAAACCAACATAACCAAATCTCCATTAATAACACCAACAGCACATAATTTCTCAGAATTTTTCATCTCCTTTCCATTATATAGCAACTGCTATTGTTGAAGAGGTACCCGTGTTTATTTATTCACATCCAATCGCAAAATAAATAAATAAATAAATAAAAATGACCTTCACAAAGGTATCCAAAAGAAAAAAGAACCAAGAAGAACAATAAAAGATAGGAACGGGCTGATCTAACCTCAGAAGAGTTGAAAAAGAAAAAAGCACAAAACAGAAAGAGCAAAATACAAACTCAATATTAAAAGAAGCCAAAACTTTTAAACCACATCAAAGAAAAATCCAAATGGAATTCAATAGCCATCAGATGGCTAATAAAACCCAAAATCCTAAAAATAGATGATTTCTCGACAAAATGAAGAAATTAAAGACGAGTCATGTTCCAACAAAATAGATATTAATTAAAGCTTCCAAAACCTCAAAATACAGTTCCATGATTACTTGTAACCGCCTGATTCCGGCCTTGTCGCCAATGCCGCTTGCGGTGTCGGAGAGTGTCTGAGAGGATATGAATCAAATGGTTTCAAATCAATTTGATTCTGAGTTTTAAAAATTGGGGCTTCTCGTATTGGGGGTTTTACCTAAGAACTGGGTTTGATTTTCAAAGAGTAGTTTGAGATTAGGGTTTTGATTGTTTGTTGGAAGAAGAGGAAGAAAACGAGGGATACGGTGGGGCGGTGTAGCGAGGATGAGAGGGGATTAAGTCCAGAGGCGACACGGCGGTGAGCGTGGGGGAGGTGACCAACGCCAAGGATTTCAAAGCAAACACGGCCTTAATCCTGGTGGTCCTTTTCTGTGCCCTAATCTGGCCCTGGCATTCAACGCCGCCAACCGGTACCTCATACGCCTACGTTGTCGGGGTGGCGTTTAGCAGCTGGGATTCTGGGGATTTGGAGAGAGCGAGAGAGAGAGAGAGAGAGAGAGAGAGAGTAGGCAGGTTTAGATTTTGGTTAAGTCAAAAATTAGATTTTGGTTTAGATTTTCACTGCCCGCTTCATTTAGCCGCTCCGTGTTTGTGAAAATATTTCAAATTGGTAAAGACTTTTCAGATCGGTATTATTAAAAATACTGTTCTGAATTTTATTTTATTCGCAAATTGGTAAAGACTTTTCAGATCGGTATTATTAAAAATACCGTTCTAATTTTTTTTTTTTTTTTTTTTTTAGAAAGACATTCAAGAAGGGTTTTTTAATACCGTTCTGGATTGAGAAACATTCCAGAACGGTAATTTTAATACCGTTCTGGAATGTTCGTCAATCCAGAACAGTAATTAAAATACCGTTCTGAAAAGTATACTTTCCAGAACGGTATTTTAATACCGTTCTGGATTGACGCCCATTCCAGAACGGTATTAAATTACCGTTCTAAAAAGTATACTTTCCAGAATGGTATTTTAATACCATTCTGGATTGACGCCCATTCCAGAACAGTATTGAAATTACCGTTCAGGAAAGTATACTTTCCAGAACGGTATTGTAAAACCGTTCTAGAAAGTGTTATCCAGAACAGTTTTAAAAATACCCTTCTGGATAGACTTTTTTGTCTGTTCTAGAATGCAGTTTCTGTACTAGTGCTAGAGGTGGACAACGCTTCACTCACACCAATATCCCCAAAGGGGTCGGGCCTTCCATTTCACCTCATTTGGTGAGCCGAGCTAATCGTGATGCACTTGTTAATACAGTATACAACTCAACCACCATGGTCGTTATTTTGCATGTGATTGTGGTGTTTTTCTCGTATTTTTAATTAGGGTTTACTGTTGTTTATAGTGGTTTTGAGTCGAGTTTCGTTAGGTTTTTAGGTTGTTTTCTTGGTTTATTATTTTGAGCCTTATGTGTACGAAGGTAGTGAGGTTTTTGTGATTCTTGAGTTTTTTGGTTCAAAATTCTCATTTCATAGGTGGTTTAATGAATTAAATCCGTGTCAGGATACACCTAGATTCGAGTCAAGGCATTGAGACCCAAGATCCGCGCCAAGATGTGCCTAAATCCGCGCCACGAGATAGCTCCAAAACACCAAAACCTTTTGGAATGGTCGCCAAGACGTGCCAGGACCTGTCTCTTATACACATCTAGATGTGTATAAGAGACAGGCCCACGCCAAGCCAAGCAACACCCAGGTGCCAACCTGGCCACACCGCACGCCCTTGTCGCTCGCCAGCGCACGCCAAGCCTCACCAATGCTGCATCATTTCGGTCAACCTTGGTCAAACACGGGAAATCCAAACTGTTAAGGCTTATTTGACCCATTTGCCCTTAATTAAACCTAGTATAAATACATGTAAGATGATTTCAATAAAGATATCTCTTATTCTCCCAACTCATTCATGATTTCGGAGTCTAAATCCTCTCTATCTTAGATTTTATTTTCAAGTTTTTCCTTGGGTTTGTTAGCTCAAGAGGAATTCAAGCCTTCACTTGGATTTAATTTGGGTTGTAATTTTATCAAGTTTGTGACTCTTTTTTTTAATTCAAATAAGCTTTTCTTAGTTTCTTCTTTATTCTTCAATTTCATGCTTGTTCTTCAATTTATGCATTTTGTCTTAGCTCTCAGATTTGTTGTTGGATTTATGATTTGGTTTATGGAATCTAGGTGAGTGACACACCTTGATCTTAGATCGGGTACTTGATCGTTTTTATTTTAAGTACTTCTTATGCTTTATTTTGATTTTTATTTCATGCATGGTTTAATTTTGATTCCTAGATCTACTCCTTGTTTCTAGTTATTTTTCATAAAGATTTTAACTTTCACGTTAACTTACATTTCTCTTTCCAATGGTGCTTTTGATTTTCGTTGATTCACATTATTTAGATTTTATGATCATGCATGCATAGTTGCACCTTAGGTTTCTTTGATTGTACTTTCTTATTTCTTTGCTTTTATTGCTTATTTTGATTATTGCGTGCAATTTCAATATGGCAAATGCATGAGGCATTCGAAATACTTGCTTTACTTTCGTTTTCTTTTAGTTTTAACAAGATGAAACTCATTGATTCATGCAATCAATTAAATTCCAATTACACCAAGCCATGAACCCCCTCTTACCTCTTAACCACCACTAAAAATCAAACTTCAAAATGGCGTCGTTGCGACTCGTCTTGGTTAAGGTTTTCGATTTGCTTGTAGTTTCTTTTTGTTTTTAGCTTTCTTTTGTATTTTACGTTTTTCTCGAGTGTATGCATGGAAGTAGAAATCTTGGGAACGATTTGGCTCCTTATATTTCGAATCCTGAGCGATAAAGGCATTTAAGACGCTCCCTCGCTACTAATCGAGACATGGAAAATAATCTCTCCAACACCGGCCTGTTTCTCAATCTCAATGGGAAATCTCCATAGGCCCATGATCCTCAAAGCTCTATTAATCCCGAGCCCGTTGTTGTCGAGCCATCCACACCTATTGACAAGCCCGGGCCTTCAAGTTCCAATCCAATGGGCCCTCACGACCATGCTTAAGGAAATTAAGGGAGTGGTTTTACCACTCATGGACACGCCATGGGCCTACACCAAGGTACTGCACCCCTTCCTAACTCTTATAATGCTTTCATTTCCAATACTTATGGCAATGGGGGTTACATTCCTAACATGGGAGGTCATGGTGCAAACCATGTTGAGAATGAGATGAATGGTAGTGGTTTTGGCAACATTGGAGGGCATGGTGCAAACCATGTTGGGTATAGTGGCTTTATGGGCACGAATGGTTCGTATAGAGGTTATGGTGTTCCTAATCAATTTCTGAATATATATAATGGAGGTTCTATTGGTCCAAATGGGAATGTTAATGGCCAGAATCTGAGTCCCGGCCCGTATGGAGGTCCTCATGCTTACGATTCCAATCATGCTCCGAATATGAATCTTAATGGTAATGGTGGAGGTCTAGGTTATGGAGGTGCCGGAAATAATGTTCAAGAGGGCACTCCCGATCCGTTTACGTTATTTGGAGGTGCGGGCCCCAATGCCCAAAATGCTCCTCCCGTCTTCGCTATGAGAGAGGTTAACAAAACCTTTGTGGGGTGACTATTTCATCTTGCGTATCCTTCCTCCCGAGGTTATGGCTATTGATATACAATTGCTCGATTTTTCTCGGCTTGCGATATTTCATGGGTTTGCTAAAGAGAATCCTCTCCAATTCCTTCGACAATTCTTGTGGCAAGTCTCGAGTTTTCATCATCCAAACATGATGAGTTTAGAGCATCTTCAACTCCGATGTTTTTTGTATGCTTTTCAAGATAAGGCGTTGTCATGGTTCATGAGTATTCCATCCAACTCAATTCATACGTGGGATGAGCTTTCGGAAATATTTTTGGATCATTACTATTCCAATGAAAAGACGGCCGAGTTCAGGATCAAGATTACCTCTTTTAAATAAATGAAAAATTAGTCATTTCACTCGGCTTGGGCTCATTTCCAAGATCTTCTTGCGAGTTGTCCACATCATCGTATGGCAAAGGAGCTATTAATCCAAACTTTCTATGAGGCTTTGGACCCACATTTCCAATATATGGTATGAAGGATCAACCTCCTCAAGTGGTTCACAAGATTTTTGCCACTTTAGTCGAAAATTCTCAACAAAAATCTTCTCGAGCGATGTATTCTAGTTCTAATGAAGTGAGTGAAGCTTCTTCCCCTAGGGAGCTTGAGTTGGAAAAGAAAATAGCGGCTATGGAGGCTCAGATTGCTAAGTTATCTAGCCCAAGCCCGGATCCTCCGTGTGCATCGTGTGGAATATTTGGTCATGATACCACGTCTTGTCCTTCAAATCCCTCTTTCTATATGCCGATGCCTCAATCGGAGGAAGTGTGTGGGGGGTTCAAGGATATCAAACAGGACTCGGTTTTACTAGGCCATCTTTTGCTCGTTCCCCAAATCACAATCCTCCTTATCATACTAGCAACCGCATGCATCCAAATCTTAGTTATGCCAACACAAATGCGAGTGTTAATCCTCATGTGGGTCTATTTCGTCCGCCTATTCTAGTGAATGCTCCTACTCCACCTTCCGATCCGAATCTCTTGATCATTATGCAACAAATGCAATCATTTTCCATTACATTGGCTTCGTTCGATGCTAGGTTCAATACTCTTGAGGCTATGACAAACGTGTTAAACACTAAAATGGGGTAATTATCAAGTGATGTGAATATTCTAAAATAAGCTAATAAGAAAAGAAAATTGCCAAGCCAACCTTCGCAAGCTCATGCGGTCACAACCCTTAGAAGTGATAGGATGGTTGATAATAAGGTTGTCCCGCCGTCCGAGGAGAAGGTGGTTTCTATTCCGAATGTTCTTACTCCTCCCGATTCTACTCCCGTGGGTCCCACACAAGTCTTTGAACCCCTACAAGGCACCAACTTCTAAGGCCCCTATGCCTTATCCATCCCGGCTACAAAATGCTAAGAAAGATGAAAATCTTCAAAAACTCTATGATTTTTTGTCCAACATAAACATCACTCTTCCCTTGTTAGACGCCATCCGGAATATGCCCGCTTATTTCAAGTTCTTCAAGGAGCTTTCCTCCAAGAAGCTTGAGAGCGCTATGAATGAGAGATTTTATCTATCTGAGGAGGCAAGTGTGGTTTGTGACCCTTCTGTCTTGGCTCTTAAGAAGGCGGATCCCGGCTCATTTTGTATTGATATCACACTTGGGAATGGAAAAATCACTAATGGCATGCTTGATTCCGGGGCGGGTATTAATTTGATGTCGTTTTCGATTTACGAACAATTAGAACTTTCTCCTTTACAAGAGACACGCATTTTCTTAAAATTGGTCGATCGGTCAATTAGATAACCAAAGGGGATGGTCAAGGATGTTCTTGTACAAGTTAAAGGGATTGTGGTTCCGGTAGATTTCGTGGTGTTGGATGTTGGCATGGTGAATAATGATGGCGCCGAACACACTATCATTCTAGGCCTCCCATTTATGGCTACAACTCAATGTTTGATAGACGTTGGGAAGATAAATCTTACTTTGTCCATAGCGGGTGAACAGGTCACATTTTCAATGTCTAACTTGCCATCTATTCCATCAAGTATCTATCATGAGGATTGCTTACATGTTGACGTGATTCAAGAGTTGGTTGAACAAGTTTATATGGAGGAAGAGAGCAATGAGGGAGAGTTTGCCTGGGAGTTTGTGTTGAAGGTTATTGTGAGGGAAATGAGGCCCTTGTTCGTAATGACAATTCAATTGTGTTTCAATGTGACAAAGGATTGTGTGAGAAGGATTGTATATGTGTCGTTGAGGGCAACGATGGGATTTTAGAGGGGGAGGTGGAGATGATTGATGTAGGTTGGAAGTTGAACCCATTGAATTTTTATGCTTCGTCTAAAACCCACCTATATATATATAACCAATATATACTCGTGAAAAGATTGCGAAGTTCTAAAAGCTCTTTTGATTTTGTTTCCAAAACCTGGTGCAAACTAGTGAGTAGTCTTATGTGAATTATCGGTTTTGCTTGCATTTTTATGAAAATTGCATTGAGGTGGCTTGATTTTGCTCGTACATGATTGAATTTGGAAATGACTTCGAGGCACATATATCACCCTTATTCGGTCCATATCCAAATATATATAAGCTACTTAAAAATCTCAAATGAGCCCCCTTGAGCCTATGCCCCATTTCTTATTAGCCGAGCTCAATTTTAGCTCTTATATCTTAATATATTGTGAGATGCTAGTGTATGTTGTTAGTTGGCTAGAAATGTGAGGGAAAACAATTGTGGGTTTTGAGTTCCTTATACACACACAAAAAAAAAAGAATAAAACTCCAACACAAATCACGAAAAGTGATAAAGCGTGCGTTCAAGTGAAAAGCCTAATGTTTAAAAAGGGCTAGATTTAGTAAAAAAAGAAGTGAATATAAAAGGCTTCTAAGTGTTGTGAAATAAAAGTCGGGAAAGAGTGTGTACGAACGAAAGGGTTTCGAATGATAGCTTGGTGATTTGGGGAAGGGAGAAGCATTTATAAGCTTCGAGTTCTAGAAGTTAGGGTTTCGTGTGTTATTGATCGTGTGTTAGCCACTATATCCAAACATTCCACACCTTACCAAGAGCCAACATTAAAACCTGAAACAAAGACCTCTTTCGATTCTTGTTTGGTCATGTACAATGGGTGATTTTGAGTTTCTAATTTGTGAAATCTTGACGAGATGCATGCATTGTCTGATTCGAGCGTATACACGTCCCATATAAAAACACACTTGAGTGAATTGAGCGAACACCTTCAAAAA
>BMAC01001013.1:383136-396400 GCA_014905375.1 Phtheirospermum japonicum | reverse complement strand
CAAGCTTGGGTTTGGGATTAGTTTTCTCTCTAGTTTTTAGATTTATTTTCTCTCTCTTAGGTTTTTAGATTTAATTTTAAAGCTTTAGATCTTATATTTAATTTCAAGCTTTATCTTGGGTTTGTAAGCCTAAGAAGAGTTCAAGTCATCACTTGGATTTTATTTTGTTGCAATTTCATTCAAGTTTTTATTTACTTTCCTTAATTCAAGGAAGCTTTCTTTTAATTTCATGCTTGTCCTTTAATTTTCATGCTTGTTCTTCATTTTATGAATTTTTCCTTAGCTCTTAGATTAATTGTTAGATCTTGTGAATTGGCTATGGAATCTAGGTGAGTGACATACCAAGATCATAGATCGAGTCCTTGATCATTTTTATTTTGAGTATTTCATATGCTTTATTTTGCATTTCATTTTCATGCATAGTTTTAAGTTGAATCCTAGATCTACTCTTCGTTTCTTGTTGTTTTTGAGAAGTTTTAAACTTTCACGTCAACTTTTATTGTTCTTTCTATTGGTGTTTTTGATTTTTGATAATTTTCATTATTTTTAATTTTATGATCATGCATGCATGGTTGTACTTTAGGTTGTTTTAGTTGTACTTGGTGAAACTTTGATTTTACTTTCATATTTTCACTTTTGCTTTCAATCTCAATTTCGGCACACGCTCGAGGCATTCGACCAACTTGCATTTTACATTCTTAATTAGTCATTTAATTGCTTTATTTCCCTTTTATTTTCATCTTCCTTCTATTTCCACAAAGCTATAGACACATTGATTCACACAAACAATCGAGTTTCGATAATACCAAGCCGTGAACCCGTTGATATATTCATCACCACTATAACTACTCTTTCAGATGGGTTGTCGGGTTATTATTAAATCACAATCGCACCTGTAGATCAAGCCAAAATGACTTTTACTTGCCCGTTTAGAACGTTTGCTTTTCGTCGAATGCCATGTGGTTTATGCAATGCCCCGGGAACATTTCAAAGATGTATGCTCTCGGTATTTTCTGACATGATCGATAAATTTCTTGAAGTCTTCATAGATTATTTTTCTATATATGGGGACTCTTTTTATGAATGTTTGAAAAATCTTTAAAAAGTGCTAACTTGATGTGAAGAAACGAATTTGACCTTAAGTTGGGAAAAGAGCCATTTCATGGTTCGAAGCGGCCTTGTTCTTGGGCATTTAATTTTGGAACGAGGGATTTAGGTCTATAATGCCAAAATTGAAGTTATTGAGAAGCTACCTCCTCCCCTCATTGTTAAGGATGTGAGAAGTTTCCTTAGGTATGCCGGTTTTTATTGGCGATTCATAAAAGGTTTCTCAAAAATTGCTCGCCCTTTATGTCGATTGTTAAGTAATGACGTACCTTTTGGATTTAATGAAGCTTATGAGAACGCTTTCATGTCAATTAAGAAGAGTCTTGTATCCGCCCCCGTCGTAGTAGCTCCCGACTGGAGTTCACCTTTCGAGATTATGTGCGATGCTTCAAATGAGGCGGTGGGGCTGTTCTTGGCCAATGAGTGGATAAGTTGTTGAGGGTGGTGTACTATGCTAGTTTAGTGCTTACTGATGCTCAATAGAATTACACAACAACCTAAAGAGAGCTCTTGGTCGTGGTCTTTGCTCTTGAGAAATTCCTACCTTACATTATTGAATCAAGAGTCATAGTCCATAGTGATCATGCCGCTTTGCGCTATTTGTTCTCCAAATACCAAGCTAAACCTCGCCTCATCTGTTGGATTTTATTGCTCCAAGAGTTCGATATCGAGATTAAAGATCGTAAAGGGTGTGAAAAGGAGGTGACCTTAATCGACCCTAAGACTCAAGAATGATTCCAAGTGAATGGTCATCGGGTTAAGCCCTATCGTCACGATTTTCTCTTTCCACCTGACAAGGAGGTTATTGCTTTAGTGGATCCTTCCGTCTCAACTTCACCATGATCAAGAAGGGAGTTCGTCAAGCTAATGACGTAAAATAAGCGCTTCTTGAGAGGCAACCCATGTTCTTTTATTTATTTCTTTTATTTTTACATTTCTTTCTTTCTTACTTTCTTTTTGATTTTATACTTGATTATATAAAAATCCAAAAACATTCAAAAAATTGAAAAAAAAAATTTTAAAAAAATGTGTTGTCTTTTGGTTCTTTTGAGCCCTTGGTTTTGTTTTGTTTGATTCATGTGCATATTTTCTTATGTTTTTTATTTTGTGTGATTATGGATGATTTTCTTCTATAATGTTTTGTATTCCGACTCCGACTTTGGTTGATTTGATAAGTTAGTAGCATTCATGGAGTTGGGAGAAACAAGCCGTGCTCAGTTTTTGCTTGGATGCTTAAGTGGACCCCACCGAGCTCGACCCAAAACTCGCTCGGTTAAGGAATCTTCTATCTCACCCGCCTTTTACTTGTTTTTCATTAAATTCAATTAGATCATTGCATGGTTTAATTGTGGGGTGGGTAGGTGGTTAGGGTCCGAGTTTTACAAAGCATGATTTGTCTTTATTAACTTGAGCCTTGGAAAAGTGACGCATTCTTGGCGAAGTGATGCTGACTAATTATTCATTTATATGGTTGAGTCGTTTTTGTGTCTTGTGTGAGTTTATTACATTGTTGACCAATCACCACATGCATAGAAGTTTGAATAATTTACTTGTCGGGTTTTTATATGTATATGCCCTCTTGTGTAAGGAGTTGAATTTTTGTACTTAGTCAAAAACCCGACTATATATATATATATATATATATATATATATATATATATATATATATATATATATATATATATATATATATATATATATATATATATATAGATATACTCAATATTTACTCGTGAAAAGATTGAAAAGCTCTAAAAGATCTTTTGATTTTGTCTTCAAAACCTGGTGCAAACTAGTGAGTAGCCTTGTGTGAATTATCGGTTTTGCTTGCATTTATATGGAAATTGCATTGAGGTGGCTTGGTTTTGCTCGTACATGATTGAATTTAGAAATGACCTTGAGGCACACATATCACTTTTATTTCGGCCATATCTACATATATAAGCTACTTAAATATCTCAAATGAGCCCCCTTGAGCCTATGCCCCATTTCTTGTTAGCCGAGTTCGATTTTAGCTCTTATATCTTCATATATTGTGAGATAAGAGTGTATGTTGTTATTTGGCTAGGAATGTGTGGTAAATCAATTGTGGGTTTTTGGTTTTGAGTTTCTTAATTAAAAAATAAACAAACAAACTCCAACAAAAATCACGAAAAGTGATAAAGCGTGCGTTTAAGTGAAAAGCATAATGTTTAAAAAGGCTAAGTTTAGTAAAAAGAAGCAAATTCAAAAAGCTTCTAAGTGTTATGAAATAAAATTCGGAAAATTGTATGGGTGTACGAAAGGGTTTTGAATGAAATTTTTGTAATTTGGGAAGGGTGAAGCGATCATAATCTTCGAGTTCTAGAAGTTAGGGTTTTGTGTGTTATTGATCACGTTTGATCTTGTGTTAGCCACTATATCTATATATTCCTTACCAAAGAGCCAATATTATAACCCAAAATAAATACCTCTTTCGATTCTTATTTGGTCATGTACAATGGGTAATTTTGAGTTTATAATGTGTGAAATCTTCACAAGGTGCATGTATTGTCCGATTGAGCATATACACATCTCATATATAAAAAAAACACTTGAGTGAATTGGGCGAATACCCTCAAAATCCCATTTGTGAGGAATTCATCGATTTGGTTTTATTTTGAGAAAGGGTAATACGAGCAATGCTTGGTGATAACGAGTTTATGTTGATACTTTTATCATTCTATTAGGATAAGCACGAGGATTTTTCTTTTTACACAATGTTCATTGCATGTATATTCTCGATTCTATTCGTTGTTCGAGGACGAACAAACCAATAAGTGTGGGGTGGTTGTTTTGCATGTGATTGTGATGTCTCTCTCGTGTTTTTAATTAGGGTTTAGTGGTGTTTATAGTAGTCTTGAGTCGAGTTTCGTTAGGTTTTTAGGTTGTTTTCTTGTTTATTGTTTTGAGCCTTATGTTTACGAGGTTAGTGAGGATTTCTTTAATTCTTGAGTTTTTTTGTTCAAAATTCTCATTTCATAGGTGGTTTAATGAATTAAATCCGTGCCAGGATACGCCTAGATTCGAGCCAAGGCATTGAGGCTCAAGATCCGTGCCAAGATGTGCCTAAATCCACGCCACGAGCTAGCTCCAAAATACCAAAACCTTCTGGAATGGTCGCTAAGACGTTCCAAGTCGCGCCAATGCTCGCGCAAGGGACCTTGACGCAAGCTGTCGCACGCCAAGACTCACGCCCACGGGCCCATGCCTGCCCATGCCCGCACAAGCCTGCCGCACGCCAGTCAACACCAACTCGTGCCCGTGCAAGCCTGCCGCACGCCAGCCAACCCAACCGCGTGCGCCCGCATGTCAGCACCTGATGCCAAGCTGCGTCTGCGCTCACCTGCTGCACCCTCCCGCACCTTGCCGACGCCAAGCCACCTCACGCCAAGCTACACCAAGCCCATGGCCTTGATGCAAAGCAGCGCCCACTCCAAGCCAAGTAATGCCTAGGTGCCAACCAGGACACACCACACGCCCTTGCCGCTCGCCAACGCGCGCCAAGCCTCACCAATGCTGCATCATTTCGGGTCAACCTTGGTCAAACACGGGAAATCCAAGCTTTTAAGGCTTATTTGACCCATTCGCCCTTAATTAAACCTAGTATAAATAGATGTAAGATGAATTCAAGAGAGATATCTCCCATTCTCCCAACTCATTCATAATTTTGGAGTCTAAATCCTCTCTAGCTTTTAGATTTTATTTTCAAGCTTTTCCTTGGTTTGTTAGCTCAAGAAGAATTCAAGCCTTCACTTGGATTTAATTTAGATTGTAATCTCATCTAGTTTGTGACTCTTTTTCTTAATTCAAGTAAGCTTTGCTTAGTTTCTTCTTTGTTCTTCAATTTCATGCTTCTTCTTCAATTTATACATTTTATCTTAACTCTTAGATTTGTTGTCAGATTTATGATTTTGTTTATGGAACCTAGGTGAGTGATACACCCTGATCATAGATCGAGTCCTTGATCAATTTTATTTTAAGTATTTCTTATGCTTTATTTTGGTTTTTATTTTCATGCATTATTTGATTTTGATTCCTAGATGTACTCCTTGTTTCTAGTTATTTTTCATAATGATTTTAACTTTCACGTCAACTTTCATTGCTCTTTCCAGTGGTTCTTTCGATTTTCGTTGATTCGCATTATTTAGATTTCATGATCATGCATGCATAGTTGTACCTTAGGTTTCTTTGATTGTACTTTCTTGTTCTTTTGCTTTTTATTGCTTATTTTGATTATTGCTTGCAACTTCAATATGGCAAAAGCATGAGGCATTCGAAATACTTACTTTACTTTCGTTTTCTTTTAGTTTTAACAAGCTAAAACTCATTGATTCATACAATCACTTGAATTCCAGTATTACCAAGGCATGAACCCCCTCTTACCCCTTAACCACCACTAAAAATCACACTTTAGTCGTTCTAAATGGTTAGTCCCACCATTCTCTCCATTTTCGATGGCCAAGTTGCTGATGTGTCTCCTTCCTTGATTTTATTTCTTGAGCATTTTTCTGAACATGTTATCTGGCCTTCGTTTGATGTTAATTTTAATTTTTCTGGCTCTTAGTTTATGGGGCCAACGTGGTTTGTAAGGGATAAATTATTTTTATTTTCTTAAAATTTTCTTGTTAGTAGAGGTTGTGTTGTTGTGTGAACTTGTTTATTTTCTCATTAATTTTCTATGTTTTAGTAGATCACATTAATTGCTTTACCTAGACTAATTTTGCTTGTCTTCTTAGTTCTGCTCGATCCCTGAAGATTACAGGTGGCTCTTTTTCGGCCTTTTCAGACATAGATGCCTTTTTGAGTTTTATGTAGTGCTGTTTAGTGTTCCTTTTTCTCCTTTATAAATATGGGAGGGGAAGGGATGTATTTTTCATCTTTCTTTCTTGTGACTCCATACTTGCATATCTTTATAGCTTTTCTTAATTCTCTTCCTCTCATTTTCAAGTCGTGCCATGGCTAGTTCTGCTTCTAGTTCAAATGTACCCTAACCTTATTCGAACGTAGCGGAGGTAGATCGTCAGAGCCCCATGGAGCAAGTCACACCTGGATAACCTAAAGGCAGGAGTGCTGAGTGACTCTAGCATTTTGAATGTTGAGTTGGTAGAGGAGGTTACTCGCCTAAAGTCTGCTCTGATCTAGTGGAGATAGGATAGTGAGGTCGTACCTTACCTCAACTTGGAGAGAGCTTTGGAGCAGCAGAAGTAACGCATCTTCTCTAATTAAGAACGTGTTGCTTTCAGATCAAGTGAGGGATGCAAATGGTATAGTCCTAGGGTTTAAGGACCAAGTTTCAGGGCTTCAACAGGAAAATGTTGAGCTCGCTGCAAAGTTAGAAAGAGTACAAGAGAGCAAGGAATTTTATACGAATTATTACCTCAATCAAAATGAGATGTTTTAGGATTTTCTCTTGTCATTTTTATTTATATTAAACACTTGTTACCCCCAATTTATTCCTTTGCTTTTGTATTAGACATTTTCTTTTTATTCCGATGGATAACGATATTGTCTTATTTTCATATCGAGGCCCATGTTTGTATCCTTTGAATTTTACTTATTTGTTTTTTAGGTCACCCGTTTCTCTTTCGTGCTAACAGGTCACCAAGTGTTTCATTTTTGGTTGTATACTTTCCATTTTGGGTGGTCTTTTTTGAATTTTGAAATGTTGTCACTGTTACTATCGGTCATTTAGACTTCCCACCTCTTGGTGTCCTGCACCCATATAAATTCAAAGGGTGTGTGCCTTATCCCATTATCTTATTCTCTCTTTCTTTTCTTTCCTGTAACCACTTAGTTTCTAACTTTTGGTTGTTAGTTTTGCTTCTTGAGATGGCAGGTTCATCGTCATCTATCAATTGAAGGCCTATAACATGCGACTTAATGGAGGAACATGAAAAGATTCTCCTAAGGTTCGAAGATTTGGAACACGCATTTAAGATCTTGCAACATGAGGACCGGTTTGGTGTAGGAACTACCTATCCCGTAAGGAGGAGAATCACTTTCTCCAAGAGGAGAGTGGTTCCCTTCAATGAATGGTTAATCGTCTTCACAAGGAGAAATCCTCTCTTCTAGATGAGCTTTGATATATTGATCCCACCAAGAGATCAACAACTTGAAGTTACGAGTTCATCTTTTGGTGGATGACTATCGAGTGTCTCTCAATCTCATGTCGCTTCTTTATAGGAAAAAGAATGCTTGCAGGTCAAGAATAGGTTGCTCATATGGGACCTTGCTGATGCTCAGGATGAAGCATGTCGTGTGAGGAACCGTAAGGATTATTACAAGAGGTTATGGATTAAGTTTTCCCCCACATTTGTGGTCAAGCATGATGAGGCGGCTACTAGACCAAGATCTCCCACCAACCCAGAGGTCGTGATTCTTGGGTTGAGTTTGTTTGAAGGGAACAATGCGGGTACGAACGTCATCTCTTAGCTTCTTTTGTATATGTTTCTCATTATTGTTATTTTTTGTGTCTAGTGTAACATCCATACATCCAATGCATATTTATTTAATTATTTAATTATCATCATGCATTAAAAAATATAATTCTAGTCCCGAGCTCGTCGCCATAATACGACTACCTATTTTAATTTTAAATAATCTAAGAACTCTATTTAAACGAATTTATAGTTCGATTTCAAATAAAATTATATTATCAATTTCTACGAAAATATTATAATTATTTAGTAATGTAATTATTATTTAAATTACTATTGAGTCGTCTATGAAATAATTTCGACTTCTAAAATTAATATAATTTATATTATAGTTATTTTAATAATTGGGTTGTCAACGGAGTTATTTGTTTTAAAACTTAAGTTGTTTATTGGGTCGATTATTTATTTTGGATTTGGAAACGAGCCCAATAGCTAGCCCGAGTCCACTAAACCTTAACCCTAGATTTCCAAAAATAAACTCTTGTTTGGTTTATAAACCAACACAAACCATCAGCAGTTTTTTTTTATATTTTCTGACAATTCTGCAAAACCAGCCGCAAGAGGTACGTCTTGTGTGTTCAGTTCTTATTTTTTTCTCTCCTTCTCTTCCCAGCCCATCTCTAACCATCTCTGCCACAAATCCAAACCATCGCCATAGCCAAACATCATAAATCGCCAACATCCCGGCATTCCCAGCCAAACACCACCCGAGACCCGAAGAACTTCGACGACAAACCACCCACGAGAAACCAGCCCAGTCACAGCCGAGACCACAGCCAACCTGCCGACTCAGCCACACAACAACCACAGCCACCTTCCAGCCCGACAACCACAAACCACGACCACCGCCATGACCCGAACGAGACCCGAAACGAACTGCAACTCGTCGTCGTGCTGCCTTCTAGGCCCAAACCAACCGAATCACCCCAGCCATGAACAGCCACCATCACTAAAAATCGGTTGGCACCCCACCCCAGGCAAGCGAACCCACAAGCCAAAACAGCCGCGGCCCGAAAACAACCCAAACCCTCGGTCGAACCAACCATCAGAAAAGCCCGACTAAAACCCACGTCAACCCAAACCCGAAGCCATCCCTGCCGTCGACGGCCACACGACCACAGCCGGTTCAGGAGGCCCGCGCCACAGTGGCCCACAACCCCCACAGCCCGCTTCAAAACCGGGACCCAACGAACCCCACGGCAAACCATCCGAATCGCCACTCGAATACAACCCGGCAGCCCCACGTTTCCAACATCACCGCCACCCCTCAAACTCACGCAGCCAAGTCGCCCCACATGCCGCCGCCTCTGCGTCGCCGAAACCACGATGGCCCGACCCACGGGAACCACCCAACACCACCGTCCAAACCATCCTCACCAAAATCGCCGGCAAGCCCACAAACACAACCACCACCGGAGGCACCCAGACCACTACGACCCGAAACCCAGCGGCCTTCGCCGCCGTTGGCCACCGTCGCCCCACCTTACGGAGAGAGCGGAGCGAGGACACAACCGCCCGTTTCTCCGTCGCCCGCCCTCGCCGGTTGCAGCCAAACACCACCCGACGCATCCGTGCTGCTGTCGCCGTTGGCCGAGGAAGGGGGAGGGGATGTGCTGGCCGAGTTCTATTTTGGGAGAGAAAGGAAGAAGAATGGATAAGGAGCAGACGGGTTTGAAGGGATTTATGGGCTGGTTTGATGTCAAATTAGGGCTGGGCTATTGGTTTTGTACCCAGCCCATTTCCCAAATATTTCCAATTGAACCCCCAGACTTTTTCCAACCTTTCAACTTAACCCATAGCCTGCCAAAGACCTCAATCCAACCCAGAAACTTTATTAAAACAACATTCAAGTCATTTTTTTATTTTTATTATTATTATTTATATTATTATTATTATTTTATCATTTCTATTATTATTACTATTATTATTATTCCTACTATTTTAAATATGAAAATACTAATTAAATATATTTTTCTAATTTATTAGGTGACGAGCAATAAGGGGACTTAGGATTTCAACTACGTGCATATCACTCGACTTTCCACGACATATTTACGAGGTAGGGACCACTGACTTGCCTATGTTAAATTTTATGTACTCAAATTTATGTTCTATGTGTATCATGTAATTCTATGTTTCCAAAAACTAATATAGCCGTAGACCAAAAGTGTCTGTGACCGGGAAAAGGGTCATCGGGTTTATCCCGGCGTGCTATAACCACGAATTAAAACTAGAGACCAAATGTGTCTGTGACCGGGGAAAAGGGTCATCGGGTATATCCCGGCGCGTTTTAGCTGCAGTCGACTTATTTTCTACGATAAAACTATGAATTATATGGTCATTTGTGCTATTTTTGAGTTGTATGATTTTGCATTGGTTAAGTCGGTGTAACTATTGAGTACGTTGAGCTCATCCCAAATCAACGATATTTTTTTTCAGGTATGAACGAAGATGTCGATCGGATGGGAGACGAGTAGAGGAATAAAAATGTTGATGTTGGTTTTGTGTTTCCAAACTTGTTTCATTGTTTTAAATAAAAGTTGAACTAGACATAAAAACGCGTTTTAATTATAAATTTCCTTTGATGGTGATTTGGTTATTTATATTATGATTATTTCCGCTGCGTAAAGTTTGAAAGTCTTGACATTTATTGTGACGCCAAGGTTTCGTCATATTTTTCTTAAATATAAATCCTATTTTGACTAAAGTGAAATCGGGGCGTTACAAAGGTGGTATCAGAGCCAAGGTTTTGATTGGTTCTGTAGACTCGTTTCGTTTGTGAAAATCAAAAAGTTTATAAAATAAATATTTAAATTACTTAAATAGTTTTCATTCCTCCTCGTTGAACATTCGTCGATATCCTCAAGGTACAAAAGTTCATTGCAATTGTTTAATCATTTATTTAAATTCCATGTTATACATGATTGCATTGTATTGGGTATGGATGTTTATACTATGGATGTGATTGCTTTGTCTTGGGATGGTTGTTGATGCTAATGGTATGATGACACTCCAAGGCATGGAGGCTTTCAAGAATTATGGTTTTTTCGGAGGTCGACACGATGAGGTTATCTTGTTGACCAAGCATCGTTTGTGGCGCTTAGCCAAAGAAGAAACTCCCAAGGAAAACCGTGAAGAGGTTTCCAAAGGGAAGAAGAAGCTGGAACAGGGTTAATGAAGAAAACCCAACCCACTTCGACCAAAAGACCGTTGAGGCTATGGATACGGTTTTCACTAACTTCTTCCAACGCCTTCAAGATAACGGTTTGGGGAATGGAGGTAACAACTCGAGAGCAGTGGATCAGTTCCGCCAGTACCGACCAACAACATTCAATAGGAGAGATGGACCTGATGCAGTGGAGGAGTGGTTTCGGTCACTCGAAAGAATCTTTCGAATGATAGCATGCGACGACGTGCAGAAGGTCACGTGCGCTACTTTTCAGCTAACTGAAGATGCTGACCACTGGTGGGAAGGTTATTGGAGAACCTGTTCAGAGGCGGAGCGAGACGCCTTCACTTGGAACAAGTTCAAGACGGTGGTTATGGAGGAGTTTTTCCCGCGCTCGTACCACGACCAGAAGGAGACCGAGTTCCTAAATCTCAAACAAGGGAACTTGACGGTCACTAAGTACGAGAGGAGGTTTAACCATTTGAGCCGTTTCGCTACACACCTGGTGGACACCGATTTGAAGAAATCGTTGAGGTTCAAAAGAGGTTTGAGGGCTCAACTAGCGGGTATCTTATCAGCACAAGGCGACCTTCCTTACTCGGAGATGGTTAAAAGAGCCCAGGATGTGGAGTCAAGTCTTGGTATGGATGAGGTGAAGCCTAAACCCACAATTTCGGTGGACAAGAGAAAGTGGGTAGGAGGAAGTTCCCACCAAGTCAAGCAACAGAAGACTGGTGGCGGAAACCTTCAGCAAGGGATGGACAACAAGCCCATGTGCCAAAATTGCGGTAAGAGACATTTTGGTGAGTGCCTTCTAGGGCAAGGAAAGTGTTACCGCTGCCGTCAGAGTGGGCATGCAACGCAGCTCTGTCCTGTGTATGGTCAAAGGCAACAAGGCGGTGGAGGGCCAAATCCAGGACCAACCAATGGAGGAAATGCTCGAATGTATGCCATGACACGCAATGAGGCTGAAGAGAATCCTGGAGTTATAACAGGTATGTTGACTGTCTCGGGAATTCCTGCTTTTGTGCTTTTTGATACGGGTGCTTCGCACTCTTTTGTGTCGAAGAAATTTCATGATTTAACTGAAGTTAAGAGCACTAGAGTAGAGGAACCCTTAGAAGTTGGTTTACCATCCGGAGACGTAATGGTCACGAACTTGATGGATAAGGGAGTGAAGATCGATGTAGGAGGAAAGAATCTCGAGGCTGACTTGTATGTGATCGAAATGAGGGATTTTGACTTGATATTGGGAATGAACTGGCTCACGAGGTATCAAGCGAAGATACAATGTCGCGAAAGAGAAATAACTTTCAAACTCCCTGAAGGTGGAGAGATCAAGTTCTTTGGAGCCAAGACCAAGACGGTGCCACAAGTGATAACGGCAATGAAGGCCATGAAGCTGTTGAAGAAAGAGAGATGCCAAAGTTTTGCTGGTGAATTTGGTGAGTAATCCAGCGGTCGAGGTGACACCGCACGAAGTGCCCATCGTTCGAGATTTTAAGGACGTCTTTCCGGAAGAGTTACCAGGATTACCGCCCAGTCGTCAAGTCGAGTTCACAATTGATTTGACACCAGGGGCAACACCTATCTCAAAGGCACCTTACAGGATGGCACCGAAGGAACTTCAAGGGCTAAAGGCACAAATCCAAGAGTTGTTGGATTTAGGTTTTGTCCGACCGAGTGTTTCACCGTGGGGAGCACCGGTCCTCTTTGTTAAGAAGAAAGATGGGTCAATAAGAATGTGTATCGATTATAGAGAACTTAATCGACTCACAATAAAGAACAAGTACCCGTTACCTCGTATTGAAGACTTATTCGATCAATTAAAAGGAGCAAGTGTCTTCTCTAAAATCGATTTATGGTCGGGGTATCATCAGTTGAAGATCAAAGAGAGTGACATTCCGAAGACTGCTTTTAGAACGAGGTATGGACACTATGAGTTTGTTGTGATGCCTTTCGGGCTAAGCAATGCTCCAGCAGTGTTCATGGATTTGATGAATAGGGTTTRCCACCCCTACTTGGATAAGTTCGTCATAGTCTTCATCGACGACATCTTGATCTTTTCAAAGAGTCAAGAAGAGCACGAAGAGCACTTACGAATAGTGTTGGGAACACTTCGCAAGGAGAAGTTGTATGCGAAATTCAGTAAGTGCGAGTTTTGGATGGACCGAGTAGTGTTCCTTGGTCACATCGTCACTGCTCAAGGGATAGAAGTGGATCCATCTAAGGTTGAAGCAATAAATGGATGGGCCACCCCCACGAGTGCGAGTGAAGTTCGTAGTTTTCTGGGTCTAGCAGGCTACTATCGAAGATTTATCGAAGGATTTTCTAAGATAGCTGTGCCGATGACTCGACTTACGAGGAAAGGGGAGAAGTTTGTTTGGAGCACGAAGTGCGAGGAGAGTTTCCAAGAGCTGAAGAAAAGGCTCACTTCCGCACCCGTCTTGACAATTCCCGACCCAACGAAGGACTTCGTTATTTATAGCGATGCGTCGAAACAAGGTTTGGGTTGCGTCCTGATGCAACA
>BMAC01001013.1:343229-378871 GCA_014905375.1 Phtheirospermum japonicum | reverse complement strand
AGGGTCATCGGGTTTATCCCGGCGTGCTATAACCACGAATTAAAACTAGAGACCAAATGTGTCTGTGACCGGGGAAAAGGGTCATCGGGTATATCCCGGCGTGCTATAACCACGAATTAAAACCAGAGACCAAATGTGTCTGTGACCGGGGAAAAGGGTCATCGGGTATATCCCGGCGCGTTTTAGCTGCAGTCGACTTATTTTCTACGATAAAACTATGAATTCTATGGTCATTTGTGCTATTTTTGAGTTGTATGATTTTGCATTGGTTAAGTCGGTGTAACTATTGAGTACGTTGAGCTCATCCCAAATCAACGATATTTTTTTTCAGGTATGAACGAGGATGTCGATCGGATGGGAGACGAGTAGAGGAATAAAAATGTTGATGTTGGTTTTGTGTTTCCAAACTTGTTTCATTGTTTTAAATAAAAGTTGAACTAGACATAAAAACGCGTTTTAACTATAAATTTCATTTGATGGTGATTTGGTTATTTATATTATGATTATTTCCGCTGCGTAAAGTTTGAAAGTCTTGACATTTATTGTGACGCCAAAGTTTCGTCATATTTTTCTTAATTATAAATCCTATTTTGACTAAAGTGAAATCGGGGCGTTACATCTAGCTCGTCACTTTTGGGTGACTAGATATTTTGTTGTATCTTCTCATTTACTCCAACTAATTAAATCATTAGTTTTGGTGTATATGTCTTTGTTCATCTTCTTATTTCTCTATTTTTTATTTTGAAATTTTTGTTTTCTTTAAACTTGTTGGGAGTAGGCGTCAGCTCGCGCGAATGGCCCCTTGTCCTTTGAAATTTTTGTTTACTTTTGACTTGTAGGGAAGTTGGCGTCAGGTCGCAAGACGGCCCCCTTGTTATTTGAGATTTGTTTTCTCCAAACTTGTCGGAGACTCAGCATCAAGTCGCGCGACTGGCCCCTTGTTCTTTGAAATTCTTATTTTCGTTGGACTAGTTAGAAAGTCAATATTAGGTCGCATGACTGGTCCATTGTCTTTTGGAACTTTTGTTTTCTTTAGACTTGTTTGGGAATCGGCGTCAGGTTGCGCTACAGGCCCCTTGTCCTTTGAGTTTTTTTTTTTAATTTAGGGTGATCTTCGAGTTAGGTCGCCCTCTCTTTTATTAATTTTTTTTTTTTTTTTGAGTTCATTTGAAATAAAGACATAATTTTTATTTATAATATTTTTTTTCAAATACATGACATTCCAAGGGTGTTCCATGGATACTCCACCTAAGGTTTCTAAACAATAAGCATTGTGCAAAAGGATTTCAGCAACTTTGAATGATCCATTCCATTTTGGTTTGAATGACTCTTGTTCGAGACCAAGCGTGGTTTTCATAACTAGGTTACCCATTTAGAATCTCTTTTATTTAATCGTCGTGTTGTAACAACATTCACTTCTTTGCTTATAGATCTCATTCTTAGCTCTGCCTTGTGCCTCCTCTCATCGAGCAGGTCTAGGTCAACACTTCTATCCTACTCATTCTTTTCTTCATCGTATCGGGATAGTAAGTCGGGACCTCAATCTCCACGGATATGATTGCTCCGTGCCATATGTGAGGGAGAAGGGGGTTTATCTAATAGACAACTTATATGTGGTACTATACGACCGTAACACTCCTAAAAGGTCTTCTAGCCAGTTCCCCTTGGCTTTTTCCAACCTTTTCTTGATCGTGCCATTTATGATCTTGTTTATGGATTATACTTGTCCATTCCACTAGGGGTGGTATGACGTTGAGTAGTGGATCTGGATGTGGTAATCTTAGCATGAAGATCTAAACATTTTGCTGTTAAACTGCTTAACGTTATTTGAAGCAATCACCAAAGTAATGCCAACCCAGCATACATTGATTTCCAGACAAACTCTATGACTTTCTGGCTAGTTATGCTTGTTAAAACCTGATAAAAATGATATTTGCGTACATATTATGACTTATCTAATTAGGTTTAAACTACTATTCGTACATGTTTAATGTCATTTTACTTTAATTCCTATTATTTGGATGTTATTACATGTTTGGTATTTATATATTATTTTTATTTTGGAGCTAAACTATAAGAAAATGGGCTTGATGGAGCACAATTAGACAAAAGGATGAAGACTTGAACTGGAAATAATGAGGAGAAGATCCCATCGGGACAAGTCAAGAGCGATCCCATAAAGTCAACGAATCAACAAGGCCCAAAGACCTGGTTGCAACCCCTTCGAGGCTGTGACCCAAATCGATACTGAAAGATGTATTCAAGGCGACTAATCGTGCCCTCCTTCACGGTCACGACTCTGGTGGTTATTGGATGCTATTTTTATGGCATGCAATCGCGATCTCATACGTAGTCGCGAACCCGGTCGCGATCGGCTCAGGAATTATTACAAATATATTTTAAATGCTTATATTTGACTCGACCTTATAAAATGGAGAAGAATTAGTCCAAACACATTAGAGGCTTTTAAACCTTGAACCTAGATACATTTTGAAAGTTTGAGATAGAGAAATTGAGTGGAAGTTAGGAGCAAGAACACGAAGAAGCAAAGATTGAAGAATCCACAAACTCCATATGGTGTATCTACCTTTTATTTTATTAAATAATGTTATGTGTTCGATGAATTGTATAGCTTATTTTATGAACATCTCTAACTAATCTTTCTTTATTCTTGGGTTTAGAGAAATAATGAATGAATAACTTTTTATCTTTCTTCAAATAGGTATGATCCCTTTGCTATTTTGCTATTTTCATGTTTTGATTTCATTATTGCATAAGTGACTTATGAACATTTATGCATATTTTATGTTATGGTTAATTGACAGTATTTTATAAGATGAGGTTTATCAATAGGCTTTCAAACACGAAATAATTTAATCAACAAAATCGAAAGGTTAGAGATTAGTAGTGAAGTCATACAAATCTTTTAAAAATTTTGGAGTTCTATGATTGCGAACGGAAACGTATTTCATTCTTTGCATCAATGGTTTAATCACTTTGAGAGAATGGTTAAACTATATTCTGATTGGCTTATCATGAATTGAATCACAAACAATACATGATTGATTGAAAAGGAAGAACATTGAGAATTCGTTGCGATCCCAAGCCCCGGAATATCCCCTAATACTTAATTTTTCTTATTTTCATATCTTACTATTATTATTGGTGATTTATGATTATTAATTATATAATTATTTATTTTCTGATAGTTACAAGAGTTTTCCTCTAGCGCCATTTGTTAACCTCAAAAAGTTGACCATCAAACAAGAACCCCACTAACACACACACATGAGAAAACCAATTTGAGAGAATGAGGGTAGTTCATGTTTATTAGCTTGGAACTCAAGTCATCCTCTTAAGGGAGCGACCTTGTTTACAAAGCTCACTCGTCACTCCTAGTTTTTTCTCTCTTTTAGCCTTAGTTCGAAATACTGTATATTTCGCCATCACAAAAAGTATTCCTAACCATCCTATCGAGGTTATATTTATACCAACGAGTATTACTCATAGGTTTTCTCCATGATATGCCACATGAAATTCTTATACTGATCGCTAGAAAATATCTCCACATCGATTTATTTCCTTGCCTCTTACTTGGTGGACAAGATGCCGCCTTACGTCATTGACCTAAAATGGTAACGGTATTACGGTGAGTACTCTGGCTCTGCCATAACAAGTTGTATTATGCGTGGATCACTATCCTTCCCAATGAGTTGTTGCTCGTTCTTCAGCTATCTTGTCTTCCGTTGGTCATTGGGAGTTTGTTTGTCATGACCAATCCTCACATCTCATTTCTTGTACTTAATCTTCAGTTATGGAGAATGAATTGTCTAGAATTTGGGGTCGCCACTTTAGCAAAGCTCATCCTACCTGGCAGTCTGATCTGGACGACCATCAACAACTGGTAAAGTGAAAAAACATACTAAAACTGTGAATCTATATTCTTAAATTAACTAGCATATGTAGTGGTAAATTAAAAGGTTTAGTAGACCATAAACCATTGTTTTTTTTATTTATAAATTAATGAAGCTGGTAAGTCATGAGGATTTCTATGGCACCCAACAAGGCACTATAACTATGCCATTTTTTTTTATTATTATTATTTTTGTAATTCTAGCATAGCACCTGAAAGGGCTTACCAACTGAAATGATTTCAAACGCATTATTTTTCCAACAAATATTTGAGGATCGCCCACAAGAAAATGGGGTCGATCATAGTGCGATGAGGTGACTCAAGTCGAATCTCACAAGAAAGACTAATTGGAAGCGAATTTTGTGTTGGAATCACGAAAGATAAAATAGAGAAAAAGTTTTGAGTTTCTAACCACTAAGACAAGAATAAAAATTATGAGAAATGAAATTTAAGACCTTTAAAAGATCAATAAAATGAGGTTCTAGGGTTGTAAACTCGTCTCCACGACCAATTGATAATTTATCGAATGCCTAATTTACAAACCGGGGTTGTCATTCCCCGATTCTTGATTAAACACTCGATAATTGCCAATTGATGGTTCTAAACTCATTTAGACCCTAGATTCATAAGTTCTAACCTAAAATCATCAAGAAATGAGCATGAACATAATTAGTCCAATAATGAAATATATAATAAGTTTTAGTGAAATCATGAACAATTAACTAAAAGCACAAATATACTAAAACCAAGAATGGGAGGGAAAGTACATTTAAACTACTTTTGAATAAGCTAAACAAACTAATCCTACACATCAACTAATCTAAATGCTACTCTATACTACAAGTCAACTACAAGCTAAATATGGCTAAACGCACTTGCTCTACACTACCAACTATGCAAAACATGCCAAAAGAGGTAATAAGTTTGAAAATGAACAAGAAGACAACAATGGTGAAAATTGAAAGGTTCTTGAATAACACAAAATAAGCTAAAACATCCAAACTAAAATCCATACATAAGAGAATACATTAGTTCAAACATTCATAGATATCACAAAGAAAATGCAAGAGAACAACATTACCAATTACCTAAGTAGAAGAGTTCTTCAAATCTTGAAAGCCAAAAGAGCAATTATTCACAAAGTACAGTAAGCTTGATCACACCACAACTAATCTAATTTATATGCTAAGCTAAGATCCTACATGCTAAACTAAACTAACTGGGGATTATTTGTTCTTGAGGGTAAAAATGATGAAAAGTATAAGCTTGGGCTCTCAAACCCTAAGGGGTTTAAAGGCTCTCTTCAACACAGCTGGATTGTATGGTCTAAATAGGGTGAAAATGAGGGGGAAATAGTAATTGGTCAAAACTAGCCAGAAATGAACTCCGTCGATCGACGCATGTTGTCGATGCTTAGAAAATGGTCGTGTGTCAATGGCTCGTCGATAGGGCATCGATCAACGGTGGTAGGCGATTCTTGGACAGCCGTTTGACATTGTGCGGTTGACACAGGAGGAAGGGCCGCATTGATTGGTCATCGGTTACGCATTGATCGATGGTTGTACTTCGAGTCGTCTTTTTATAAAATCGATTCGATTATGTTTCTCGAGAATGCGCTTGGGCTCACTCGACTGTTCTAATGCCAAGAAAAACAAAATAACACAAAAATCGACAAAGTAAGAAAAGATTACAAAAATACTAAAAAGACGACAAACACTACAAAAATGAAAAACAAAGAAGAATGGGACAAAATATGACTCAAGTTTGACTAAGGCACACAAAAAAAGACACAAGAAACATACGAAAACACACACAAATATGTACAAACCAGCATACCATAGATATCAAAAAACTAAAATAATTAATAAAATAAAGACATACTCACACACAGACGAGAGAAAGACTACCATATATAGCAGAAAATTTAAAAAAATGATAAATGGGCAAACACAACTGACAAGAAATGGCAAACATACCCCCAAATTTTCACTTTTTAAAACACAAATCAATCTAATTTTACAACACATATCAATCTAAGAGTGAGTGCTCCCTGTTTTACTAGGGATTGGCTCGAGTAATAAATACTTGTTCGTGAATATACTCTTATCTAACCGCAAACGTAAGGTGTAGATGTAGTACACGGTGAGCAAGGTCGATTTTCACAGGGACCAAGTCTCAGAAATTAATAAGTAATGTTATTAATTAATATTATTTAAATGAATATAAAATGAGATGTTGGTTTTTTGTTTATAAACGGTGAGTATAAAACAAACTAATTGATCGAGAAAAAAGTACAAAAATAAGAAAGAGAGGTTTTCAAATGAGACAATTTTGGGATTTGGGATTTTAACGAACTTTGAATGTCTATCATGTTAAATCACTCAAGTATTATTGTGATTTAATTTACTATAAGTCGATCACAAAAATAGTTTAAGCCTTCTCTCGAAGATCTTAATCCGTGGATTCTAAATGTGAGACACATTGTCAAGATCATGCTTAGAACTCCAAAAGGTTTTAAAGCTTTGTAAGACTTTACAACTCTAAAAGGTTTTAAAGATTTGTACGACTTCACTATTAATCTCAAACTTCCCGGTTTTGTTGATTAAAGTTTCTTGTGTTTGAAAGCCTATTGATAAAAATCCTCTCCCTAATTATGATTTATCAAAGCTATTAGATATAAAATATTTTCAATCAATCACAACTTTAGAAGTAAAAACAGTTGTCAATCGAATATGCAACAATGAATTACAAATGCAAAATAGTAAAGCAATCATACTCGAATGTAATGTCTTTTCAATCAACCAAGCATTATTCGAGTCAATTCATATATGTCAATCACAAATAAAGTTTAGCCCTTCTCTCGAAGTGATTAAACCGTGACTTCTAAATGCGAGACGCATTGTCAATCACAATTAGAACTCTAAAAAGTTTAAAATATTTTACAAACATCAGTTCTAATCTCAAATCCATCAACCTTATTGATTTGAATGTTTTTATTTTTTTTAGTTCTATTAACAAAACTCGTCTCTAGATTTATGAATTGTTAAAAACTAATAAGCATAAATGTTTGTCAAGCAATTGTGTATATCTGTATATCAAGAATAAGAAATATTGGAAGGACCGAATGCTTGATTCAAAGAAAATCTCAAAACATTATTCATTCATCGTTTACTAAACCCCAAAATACAATGAAATTAGCTAGACATGATTAAACATCATATAGGCATTTCTTCGAACACATGTTATTCATAAATAAGAATATGAAAGGATAAACCATAGGATAATTATGTATCCTTTGATCTACCCGTTCTTCGTGTGTTTCTCCTCTGAATTCCTTCTCGATCTCCCTTTCTTGGAGTGTTTATGGTGGTGAAATGAGGGTTCCCAAGATAATGGGTGGTGAAAGATGTATCAAGATGTTATTATGGGTGAAGGATGTATGTGGACTGGTTCTTGGCCGTCATTTTATAGTCCAAAATAAAATCTCAGCCTTTTTACCCGATTTTGTAACGTTTTATAACACTTCTGCACCATTATCGACCTGGCTATCAACCGCTAATTGGGTCGATAATGGTCTTCTTGATAATGACTTACAGTAACGACCAAGTTCTCGACTCCTACTAGGGTCTCTAAAGGTCTTTTTGAAAACGGCTCCTAGTAGCGACCCAACTATTGACCGATAATTGGGTCGATATTGGTCTCATGGGCTGGCTCCAATTTTGGCCTGATAGACTCGTCTCTTCACTTTCTTCGGTTCATTTCCTTATCTTCAAGCTCAATCCAGCTAAAATGACTCCAAAATCCTAGAAAAACAACATAAAACAAAGCTAGATTCCTCGCTTGTTGCTGCTTTTTCTATCAACCATCTCCACTTCTCTGATAATCCTCAACCACATTCTAAAAATCCTGGATCTCGTGTTAATGGAGAAGGCATAACTTGAAAATTCAGTTTTGATCTAGCTTCTTGTGTTCAACGAGACATAATCCACATGCAAGGAAACCTAATTCACATGATTCACCAACTTAGATTTATTGTATACTCGATATGAGAGACTGTCTGCATCACATATAGAAACTGTCTAATGAATCCCCATATGTTCGAACTTATATGGCAACTACATGAGATGAAGTTTTTTTATAAATTAGCATCACTCGATGAGCTTTATCCTTCAACTTCATTCCACTGAATGGGAACACTTGTACTAGTCTCTTCATTAGAAGAATTGATGTACTTTGGCAACACCTTCGACTATTTTAAAACTTCTTAAATATTATCCGAGTGTACATAGTCGACAGTTGATGCTTCATTGGTTGTTAGAGTTTAGGGATGACTTTTTATGATTTTGCCTTACAAGTGCATTCTTGAACAGCGTGTACACATCATTGAGTGAGCAATCACTGCTCAGATATGTCTTCAAGAATGATTGATTGCTTTCGGCCCGTTGCAAGGATGACATTCCAACTGAGAAATAGTTCTTTTGATATGCCAAAATTCATATTTCTCGAGTGATGTACATTTTGTTAATCTATTTATTTTGACTTAGAGAGGTAGTACTCATCAATTCTAACCAACGAGTCTCAAACTCCTCCGGATCATCGGAGACAATGATAGCATACACTAACTTGCTTTTGCCATCCCCATGCATCGCGACACTTATCGTTTTTAGAAACTTTGCAAATATGTGCCAAAGACAGAATCATTATACTGTATTAGGAAATACCTCGTAAATTGCTGCCGCAATAGCTGATCCTGGACAACTATAATCAACCTCGGATGAATATTTCCAAGCATTAAGTTGAGAAGTTGGATAAGCAACCAAATAAATGATACAATTCATGATTACTCAAAAGACCGCATCCAAAAACTGTAGTCTGGTTATGAGTATTCACTCCAACAAATGGCAAGAAAAACATGCCATTTTTGTTGGTGTCGAATGTTGAGTCAAATATAATAGCCTCTGGAAGAAATTTATACAAATTTCTTGCATGCACATCAGACCAGTAGAAACGATCAAGTATATTGCCAGAATCACTAGTCTTGTAAGCAAAATAGAAATTCCCATCTATTGCCTTCTCTGCTTCAAACTAGTCTATTAAAGTTTCTGCATTAGGTCCGACCCGGCTCTAAGTTGTTCAAGAATAGTAAGCATTGTTGTATAACTCCTTTTCTAGACAAACTATTACATCAGGGCTCCCGACATCCCCCTCTAGCACCCTCAAAAGATCACCAGCTCTCAAGTTAACATCTCTAGACTCCACCGCAAGAGACCTTACCACATGTGAGACATCTATGCAACCTCGTAAAGTTCGATGAAGTTTAGAAATATAGGAACAAGTAAAAAACAAAAATTAGAACACAATAAATTATTCAAACATTGTGTTAATTAAGCAACATATAGGAACTTACTAGCAATTGTGCTACGTTCATCCAAAAATTGGCTAGTCTGTTCATCTTTCTCATCTTCTAATAACACGTATATCCTGGACTTTTGCATCGACATCAATACGGTAGAGACAAAATATGGATGTGATCAGGAAACATAAACAACATATGATTTTTGTTAATATAAAAAAATTTCAATTAACCTCCACATCATATAATACACTAACAAAGCACACAAATCAATCTAATGAGAAAAAACTATGGCAAGTAAAGCCTAAATCCAGTCCCTTCTATGAACAAATAAATGAAAAGAGTACAACTTTATGAATAAAGCACACTAAACAATATATGGTTTTTGTTGACATGTTAATTTAGTTGCACAATAAATGTCCTCATAAATTTATCTTGACCATATTGTTTATGCATACATGCACCTAATTAGTAACTAGTGGGTGTATAAATTCGTAGTTAGATAATGTGTATTTAAAAAATAGAAAACAAATCTTCAAGTTTTAATCTCAATTTAATTCTGTAAGTTGTTTTTGTCGTATGAACAATGTGCTCGAGAATAAGAGTGCTTTTAGCAGATTTATGTTAATTTAGCTGCACAATTATGTTTCTATCTATTAAAAAAGAGCGAACAATTGTTGTAAAAAAAAAAAAGGAGCTAACCATGACAGATCCCAAAAAATGGATGAAACACCATAGTGATAACTTTGACTAATGCATAAATTGGGTAAGGAATCAAATAAGTATGACAATTTAATTCACTTTTTTGTTTTTACAACAAGAATATGTAATTAAATTCATGATACGAACTAATTTTTGCGTAATTATAAGTAATTTTGAAAACTTTCAGTGACTGGGAAGAAGAATAGACCCATATAACTTTTGCTCACAGAGAAAACAATTAGTTTTGCATAAACTACTATGATTGATGGGGGACGATGGTCGACTTCTGATTACTAAAGGGCGGCAGTCGAGAAGAAGATAGAGATTTAAGCTCCAGTAATTTTCTAGGGTTTCAATCGATCTGGGGTAGGAGAAGGGTTAGGATGGGTTTGTATTTGTATAAATGTGAAATCCTGTAAGTGTTGTCCCTTTTCCCTTTTCTTATTTCCATTTTTTCTTTTAAGGTTGGTGCCACGCTGGAAATTCGAGCAAAAATTTAGCACAGTTATGGCGCCTTAGAAATCCTCGGTATTCCACAATAGCCTAGCCCCCTTTCCTTCATTTTTTGTTCTAAAATGATATCTTAGTATTAACTCAAAACAATATACACTATATGAAGTCAACTAACTAACCACACCCATTTACCAACTCTAAGGATTTAGTTATGGATTCGAGAAAGTCATTCACCTGAAAACTTGCCCACAATAGCAACATTGGTTAGACGTGGACACGGGTTATTACTTCAAAATTAATAGAAAAAAAATTACAAGACAAAAATGTGTTCAGGAACACAACGATGTCATCGGCTATGGTCATACAGTATGGATCAAAGTTAGACTTTGATTGTAACCATTGCACAATACCCTTATCATCTACGAGCACCAAAACCTTCCTCCAGTTTTCCTGGGATGATGTGACAAAAGACTGTCTGATTGCAAGAAGTAAAGCCTCCAGTGGACCTGCCAAGAAGTCCCTAAAGGTATACCAAGCTTTGATTATATGCTACCCTCGCTCCTTTGCCACACCACCCAGTCCGGTCCCTTCTTTTCAAGCAAGGAAGCACTAATATAAAAAGTAATATACTCTACCTCAATCTCACCATCAAATTTGTCTAAACCACCAGGTTGTCCTTTTTTTTTTTTTGGTTGCATCATTTTTAATAGAAATCTTTCTAGAATAGTCCTGAAATTCTCTCCACTCCGAAAATGCTTTATCCACAATTTCTTTTTCAGTCAAGCTTGACATTTAAAAGAGCCGCATATTTATAGCTTTCCGAAGCTACCATAAAATAGGAGTAGTAAGTTGAACCCTATCATCAGCCCAATCTTTCATTTTTCACAAACAGGAACCAAAAACACTCCTTTCTTTCTAAGGTTATTTTTTTGTTGCCACCATCTGATGCCAGCACTTCCACAAAAAAAACTCGATCTACCCCTTTAAGTCAATCTTCCAAGTTCTTCTCCACGTGTTCATTTGTTTCTTATTAGAACCAGATTCAGAAAAATCATTTTGGAGCAGCTTATTCTCCCTGGCCAAAGAATAAGCTGATTTCACAAAAAACAACCCTTTTGAGTCAAAATGCCACAATTCTATCTTTACACCCATTCGGCCTAATTGGAATTTTTAGAATTAGATCAGCCTCTTCAGGACAAAACGAAGACAAAATGAGACTCATGTTCCAACTACACCCATCCTCACCCATCAAATCCCTCAACCACAACACCCCTCTCTCCTCCCACCACACACACTAGGTTTGAAAACAGGTTCTTTAGGAATCCAAGGAGACTCTAATGTTTTAATACTCTTCCCATCCCCCACTTAATACCTAATACCTAAGTTTAGGGTATCCCTAACAACTACCACCGTTTCCACAATCAAGAATCACTACTTCTACTATCAACTTCAAATATTTTTTTATTAAGGAAATGCTTACCCCTCAAAACCCACTCATAAGAAGATTAGGCATAGTAATAACTCTCATAGTTTTTTTAGAAATAAGGGATTCATTAAGGCATTGTAAATGTTTACATCCTAATCCACCCTATCCTTATGTCTAGACATCTTGGCCCAACTGACTCAATGAATATTTCCAGGCCCATTCACTGCCCACCCCACCAAAAAGTTGAAGCAATCCTGCACACCTCATCACACACAAAAACATGTAACTTGAAGCATAACATCACATATAAGGGTAAGGCACTAATCAGAACTTCCCTTCTTACAAAAATCAAAATTTATTTTTCACCGTCTTTAATTTTATGTCTCACACACTCCACAACAAATTTAAAAGTTTATGTTTTGGATCTCCCAATCCCTATGGGCAGTCCTAGATATTTAGAGCTTTTTTGGATTGAGATTCCTTGGAGGATGAGACAAATATTAGACCTAATAGCCTCACAAGTATTGGCACCGTACATCACAAAAGACTTCTCAAGACTGACTAATTGCCCTGAAGTAACATCATACCTATCAAGAATATCTTTAACAGTTTATGCATACTTAACATCATCTTTACATAAAATAATGGAGTCGTCATTAAAAAATAGATGAGTGATCACTGGTAAAATGAGAACTAATCCTAATACCTTGGAAGGACAGAGACACTTTGGATTGTTTAATAATATTAGACAGAGCTTCAGACAACAAACAAATAAAAAATAGGATATAAGATCCCCTTGTCTGATACCTTTAGTGGGAACAACAAAATGTGTTGCTTGACCATTAATATTGAAAGTGAAACAAGAGGATATTAGGCAGGACCTAATCCAAGTGATAAAAACAGTAGAAAATCCCATTTTAGTAAAGATAAGACACAAAAAATTCCACTCCACTATATTATAGGCCTTAGCCAGATCCAACTTAAGGGCCTGAGCTATTAAGATAGTGAACACACTCATTAGCTGTGATAACATTACCCAGAATTTGTCTACCAGGTATGAAAACAGCCTGATTTTTACTAATACAATGATGCAGGACTATTATCAACCTATTTGCTAGAATTTTTGAAAATAACTTTATAAGAAACATTACACAAACTCATAGGTCTAAAATGTAGTATTGAAGAAGGATTTTTAACTTTTGGGATAAGAGTAACCAAAGTGTGATAAATAGTTATAGGGATTCTAGAATTCACAAAAAAACTTTAGAATGCAATGTAAAAATCAGCTTTAATCACAGACCAAGAATATTGGAAAAAAGAGGAGACATACCATCCATCCCAGGGGGTTTAGAAGAACAAAGATCCCACAGAGCTTCCTTGATTACTTTCTCATCAACAGGATTGATGAGGGAAAGATTCATATCAAGAGTGATGGATCTGGGGATACCTTGCAGAATCACCTGAGGACTTGTACAAATCAGAATAAAAGTCAATACATTTCCCTCTTCTTCTTTGCAAGGTACAAGAATGAAAGAACCTTGTATTTTTGTCACCCTCTTTCAACCATTAAATTCTTGATTTTGTTTCCAGAATTTCTCCTCATCTTCATATGCAGAGCTCAGCTCATTCTTTAACCCATGCCAGTCCTCCCAATTCGTAAAACCTCCTCTAATATTCAAAGGTTTTGGTTTCTTTTTACAATTCCAATTATCACTGCAGCATTTGACTCGAGTGAAGCATTCCAGTTGATGAGAGCAAGCCTGCAATTCTTAATTTTGTTTTGTGTTTGCTGCAATGGGTTGCCACCAAAAGTTTTATTCCAGGTTGCCTTAATGACCCCTAGAATCCTCTCTTTCAACCCATCTATCATTGAAAGAAAACCTCTTCTTAATTTTCCTTTGAGTTGTCCACATAAAGAACCAACAACATATGATCATAAGCAGACGTGGCCACATGCTCCACATCTGCCAGTGGAAATCTGGAGAACTAATAAGGAGCATCCACCACTCTATCTAATCTTTCTTTAGCAAACTCCATCTCAGGTCTGTTATTAGCACAGGTAAAAGGGATCCACAACCTTCAATTCTTCCAAAAAGATTTTAAATTACAGAAAATTGTTCTCATAATTAGAAGTGGTGTCATTCAAATCACCACCAAGAAACCAGAAGACACTCCATTTCTGCTTGGCATTCAGAAGATAATCCCACTATATTCCTCTCATCACGCTACAAATACTAGCATAGACAAAAACAACCCATGTTTTAAAAAGGCAATCCTTGAACTCCAAACATACCTCAAGACAAAAGTTGTTGGACTGGATATGACAAATATTTACATTCCCAGACCAGCAGAGCAAGAGCCCTCCACTCCTACCGATCAGGTTAACACACAACCGTGTATCTTCAACTCTTAAATTTCTGGAGACAATTTCAATAAAAACAAAATTCTTTTTTGTTTCAGAGAAGAAAGTAAATCTGGGAGACGAAGTATTATAACCTCCTTCAGTTGGGAAATTGTAAAGGGACCTCCCAAACCTCTACAATTTCCACAAGCAAACCTTCGTTGATCAGTTGGGTCTGAAAACAAATCAACAAAGAGTTTTATGGTTTTATTCCAATAGGTAATGGCCGCAACAGGCCAAAGTGGTAATCTATGAACATAATCAACAGGATTGATTACAAAAGAACCCCAACTATATTTCGAATATAATTTGTTTCTATTTCACAAATCGCACCCGTCAATAGGAGATATTTGATTATAATAATTTTCATATTTAAACAGGAAAAAAAAAACAATCAAGAGGGTGAGTGATTGTAATACTAACACCACAAGGGGCATTTCTAATTTTGAGAAATAATKGTGGCATTGAGCTCTTCTGTAATTAGGTCAAACTTCCAGGGTAGTTTTTGTAATAATCCTAATTTAGAAAAAAAAAAATGAGAGATTTTATAGTCTTACATTAACCTCGATAAACTAAAATTATTGGTGCTCAAAACTGGATATAATCATMTTTTTCTTTTTTTATTTGTCTATGAATATGCCCTCAAAAGCAAAAAAACATTTCAAAAAAAAAAACTTCGCATTCAAAAACATATTACAGTTAGCCCCCATGATTTCACACCTAATGGGGCAGTTTTATAATTTTGAAAGTTAAATGATTTTTTTTGTAATTAAGTCAAACCTCAAGGGTACTTTTTGTAATTATCCCTACCCACAAAGCAAAAAAGCTATAGTGAAGAAAGTTCCGGTTACCTTTCAAGTGAAAGCCCCCATGCTATAATCTGAACATCTTCTGGAAGCCCCATCGGAAGCAGCATTTCTGGTCTAAACATTCCTGAGTTTCCAATTTCCACCCATTTTCCCAAACCTTCATGATAACTGATGCGAGAAAAAAAAAAAAAGCATTTCKTTAGCCTCGATTTCATGGTAAAATTTCCGAAAATAATAATTAATTTGGTTGGCTACCGCAACCAGATTCTGGTCTCCCCCACAAGAAACTTTCCGTGATACTACTTTAACCTTCTTCCTGGTTTGTATTTCAATCACACCTATACATATTTTATCCACATATCACATCCTAAACAATGTGGACATGTATAACCTTAGATTAAAGTTGTAAATGTTTCCTTCACACACTAACGTAATACCTTGTGAATACACAGGTTTATATATATATATATTAAGAGTATTAAAAATACATAATAATAATAATAATAATAATAATTAAAAATATATTAATTAATTTACACACTACAAAAAAAAATTAAAATATATTATTAACTCTATTTATATATCTACCGTCTTTGTTACAATAGAGTGTTTTCAATATTTTTTACTTTTACTCTAAAACTGGCAATTACTAATAATTGGTGACACGAACGGATTGGGTATTTAGATGATGTATATGTTAATATAATGAAATATCTTTTTAATACTACACCAAATAATGTTGCAAAAAGATAAATACTTTATTGTGAAAAATAAAAGCAAATAGAGAAGAATATAAACATTTTCTAAAACTATGTTATTTGGAAGGTTTTAATGAAAATAAAGGTGGTATGTTATATTTGATAAAATATACAACAGATTTTATTCACAATAAAATTATTTTTTGCAAAATAAAGAAAGTTCCACATATTTCAAATAAGTTGAGAAGGAACAAAATTAAAAATATAGATTAACTTGTGTAATATTATATCAAAATACAATTTGTAACCCGTTGAAATAATCTCAAAGATTCCAAATGTATCATGCATTTTAATCTTATAAATAATATTAACAAACCAAATAAATATATGCTTCACTTCCAAAATTAGGTAGCTAAACTGTGAAACCAGAAATCAGTATGTGATAAAAATTAAAATAAGCCCTATATCTGGTGGAAATATAATGAGGACAAATGCAGAATGAAAATTTTTAAAAATTGAATTACAGACCATTATGAATTCTAAAAATAAATGTCAATTTCATATGAACAATTATCTGAATTCTTAGTGTAAATTTTGTAGGTCTATGGTTTTGAAAATAAGTATCTGTTTGTGATATTGTTTTCAATGTTAACCAACACTGAATACCAACATCAACCAGAGTTAAACAAAAGTTATGTAGCGGAAATAAAAGTTAAGAATACAGCAAATTAAATTCAGTTCACGAGTAAAGGTACTTGTGAACTTGGTTTACAAATTCGAAAACTATATTACTTTTTTGTTCACGATCAATACAAAAAATATGAAGTAATATATGAAAACTAAAATATCAAAAACTTGATACTAAATACTTGTCGCCGTGATGAAAAGATCTTCTTCGTTGGTTACGCAACTTCGAAAAACTTCTTAATCTCGGACAGTGGCTCCAAGTAGTCTTCGTGTTCTTATCCTTGCCATGTTGCTTGCTTGCGTCTTTTTGAGAAAATCCGTGCGTCGTGTAGTCTAAAGAGTTGTTCCAAACTTTAGTATTCTCTTGTGTTAAATAGACAATTCTAGAATTCTAAACTTGATAAACAAGTCAAACAAATCCTAAGCACAATCTAGGAAAATAAACAAAGTCCTATAAATAAACTAGAAACAAAATCTAGAGTTCCTAATTTATTTTGTACCCAAGAAATGCAAATACTAAAAAAGGAATTATTGCCAAATAATAAATTTCTCAACACTTAGCAATAAACCATAAATTACACAGAACAAGCAAGCATTTCAAAAATTTTAGACAATCTCGTCAATACAGAAAATCATATGCACAGAGGAAGACTGGAAAAAAATAAAATTCAACAAAAAAAATCAAAAGTGTATTTCATATATAATTCATGGAATAAAAAATAAAATATATATACTGAGGAAGAGTACCATTTGCCTTTGTAAAATGTTAAACAATCACCACAACTCATTTTCGGAGCTTATAAAAACTTGACATCTCAATTCAATCGTGCACATAAATCGATCATGGATCAAGAATTATAATCAGAAATTAAAACCAAAGTTCATATGTCTGAGTTTTTTTTGGTGACATTTAAGAATGAAGAGAAAAATGATATGGATAACCCGTAAGTATTTTTAAAAATATTTTAACAAGGATAAAGATATAAGCTAAAAAAAAATTCTCAAAAATATAACTTAATATATAATATTAACAAATAAAGTATAACTTCCAACAAATATCAAACAAGAATTACAATACACAAAATACAATAAAAGAAAAACAAATAATATAGAACTCTAATAGTATATAATAAATATTTAGGAACAAGTAGTCAAATTGATTAGAACCATTGATCAAATAATATAAATTAAAAAATAGTATGTAAAGAATACTGATACGACACTATTTATATAGAAATACCAGTCAATTACATAATATAAAAATTGGTGCAAATAATTATTTAAATAAGAAAATATCAAATAATTAATTAAAGTTTTTTTTTTTTTTTTGCGCACACGTGTATTTGACAAAAGAAAGAAAATCGAGAGCCTTATCATCGTAGAGACAGAGGAAAAGAAAAATTCGTAGAGACATAGAAAGGAAATTCATACAAGCATTCACGTGGAAGCATAAGATTGTAAGTGTAAAATGAATTAGTAATATAGAGTTAGTTTTTTTTTGAGTATATGAAAAAAAAATTGAAATTAAAACAACTTATTTTATTTTTTAAATACCAATCGCATTAGGATATTACTATTGTAAAAGTTATCAACAACAACCATATTACAAATATACTATTCACCTTGGATTATCTTTCAGAGTATAATTTTATTTTTATTTTTAAAAAATCACAATCACGATCTATTTATATTCGATCATACACTCACTATTCACAATTTTAGTTTCAGCAATGTTAAATAAAATATAAATGAGCATAACCAAAGCTCAACCAATCACGACTTTAAGATCTCATTCTCGTGCATCTATATTGACTTATTAAATTTTATAAGATTGAAAGAGTCTTTCTTGCTCGTATACTGAATGAAAGTCAAGTCCTTGTAGAGCTTAAGTGTTATTAATTACTCTTTATAATGATAACTAGTTTGAGATCAACGTATTACCTGGATTTTGAGAATTGAATTATCATACAATCAATGTTTTTCTTGTCACATAAAATAATTCTCAACTATTTCTAACTCTATAACTCTGTTTATTTGACATAAAGCTAACTCATAAGTTAAACGAAAATTATAAAATGACGCATTTTAAAACATTTTGATAGTTACAAAAAATATATATATAGAAGCACGGATAATTCAATAAGAATATAAATATCGTATTCTCAACTTGTGGAACATAATGGTATCTTACAAATATTTTAAAAATCAAAATACTAATTATTGATGATATTAAGTCATAATATTAATACTCTACCAGTGTTTCGAACTAATATAATTATCATTTTAAAATATCGTACCATTTGTCTACTATTGAACATGAGATCAATGTGGGGTAACCCTTCCTAAATGAAATTTATTATATGTTTAGTCCACCTTTATTAGTAATTTCTGAATAAACATTAAGATTATATTCTAAATTATAAATATCCGTAGCTTATTTATATTATTTGAAACTCTAAAAATGAATTTTATTGAACTTTTTACAAACATTAAAACAAAGCCCGTTAAAATTAATAAAAAGATATATATAAATAAGTTTTTAGTAATTATTTAAAAAAGAATAAAAATTAGAAAATATAAAAATATAAATACTATAAAATACTATTGAAATATATAAATATAGATAAATAAAATATATAAATTTATAATTATATTAAATTACTTATTCAATAAAATTGAAGATTAAGAATATCATCAAAAATATAAAACATATAAAATTTAGACATCTTTATAAAATTTGTTGAAAAACTATTAAAAAGTTTAAAGAATTATTTAAAATATAAAGCAAGAAAATTACATAAATAATCATAAAACTTCATAAGTAAAATAAAAAAACTTATATTTATGTTGAAGCTAATGTCAGATTATTATATTTCTATCTACTATGAAAGTATTTTGATATTTATTTATAATAATTTATAACATTGCTGTCATGTTTTTTATTTTTAAATATTATTTACTATGCATGATTAGATATTTATTTTTCTACCTTTATATAACTTACTTTATAATTTTTTATTGACTTATATTATTGTTCTATAATATTTCTAAGATTTTTGTTTTCAAATTTATTAATAATTATATAACCTTAAATGATAGTTTATTATATAATCTTTCTAATTTCAAGTTTTTAGATTTATTTAGTATTATATTATAATATTTTATATTTTATATACAAAAGTCCACAATTTTTGTGACCCAACACCTGATTGTTTGAATGATTTTTTTTATTTGGTAGTTTTTATATTAGTTTATAATATTTCATGTTTTTCTTTTCAAATTTATGAAACTATTTCATTAGAAGTGAATCACACTTTATTATATTTCTATAGAATGATATAATTATTTAATTATTTTAAAATATTTATTTAAATAACTTTATAATTTATTTAATGACTTATATTATTATTTTATAATAAATTTAAGTGTTTTATATAGAAGTTAATTAAATATTTTACTAATTTATAAAAAAAAATTATTCATGTTTTGAGACTCTTTTAGTATTATATTATAATATTTTATATTTTGTCTATAAATAATGTTGTTGTTGTTGTTGTTATTTATTTGGTATTCACTATTTTATGTTATGTAATAATCTTTTATTTTTTTAAAAAAATTATGAAATAATCATTTAGATGTTAAATCACACTTTATTACATTTTTTAATCTAATTTAAAAAAAATTGAAATTTACTTTTTAATATTTTATAACGTTTCTGTTATGTTTTTTATTTTTTAATATATTAAATAATTATTCATGATTAAGTTTTTATTTAGCTTACTTTATAACTTTTAACCACTATATTATTGTATAATAGTTTTGAGCTTTTTTTTAAAAAAAACTTATTAATTATTTAAATTTAAACAATATTTTATTATATATCTTTTTTGATATCAAGTTATGATATTTGTTTAGATAAAATTTATGTTTGTCTACGGAAGTTCTCAACTAATTATGTGACCCAAAACCTCTTTTTTTTAACACCTTTTTTTTAATTGGTAGTTTTTCTAATATTATTTTACAATGTTTTTTTTCTTATTTAGATTTATAAAATAATTATTTAGGATTTTATCACACTTTATTATATTTTTATCTACTTTAAAAGTATTTTGAGATTTATTTTATAACATTTATATTATGTTTCTCATTTTTAAATATACCAAGTAATTATTCATGATTAGATATTTGTTTAACTCACTTTATACTTGTATTTTTATTTTATAATATTTTTAAATTTTTTATATCTCAAATGTATTAAAAATATTTTATATATATATATTGTTGATTCAAGTTTTGAGGTTAATTTAGTATTATATTATAATATTTTTTTATTTATTTTACTTTTTTAAAATTTATTAAATAGTTATTTATAATTTATTCTTATATTTATGAAAAGATTATGAAAAGTATTAACTTTTATATTAAGGTTAAAAATGAGTTCATTGTAAGTTATGTAGGGTTAAAAGAAAGATGAGATTTATTTCAAAACATAGATTCTTTGTTTATAAAATAAAATATTAAGGTCATGTGGTGGAGTGGTTGTGGGTTAGAAACAAAAAGTAAAAGGTCATCGGTTCAAACCCAATGTATATCAAAATTTATTTATGTTATTGACACATGTACCATGACACATCCTAAACCTCATGATTGTCTGAACTAAGAATTTTCCAGGGAAACTTGATTTTTTTTATTATTATTATATTCGTGGGTTAGGTTCCGGTGAGAATGGTTCCGTAGGTGAGAAATGAGAATGAATCCTAATCATTATATCTAATCTACTCTAATGGATCTAATTTAATCAAAAGAATGGAAAAAAAAACTTAAATCCTATAAGTATTTTGCTTCCTTCATCGTTCAGCCGTAAGAAACCACTTGATCAAAAATTTTGCCACCCGCAAGAGATCATCTTCATCGCATGTGCAAGAAAACCCTGGTCGATTTTGTCTGGGGAACAATTTCGATTTTCATCAAATACGTCTGGAGGAATAACCCTGTTCGATTTCAGCGAGGATCAAAACTCAAACCCGCGTCTGAATTTTGCAGAACAATTCATGTTCGATTTGGTTCCTTGCCCATTCGATTCGGTTTGGTTTCTACCTCCTTCGATTTTGGAGGGGCCGACTTTATTTCTTTTCTGCCTTGAATTTTGGTTGCACCCCAATGACTTCAAATTTGAACGAATCAGGTAATATTTCATTTTTGAATTAGGGCAGTTCATCTAATTTTAGGGTTTCATATGATTTTTGGATTTTTGAGTTTGCAGGCCAGTTTTGATTTTCATATTTACAATTTGAGATTTTTATCTTAGAGCCCAGTCGTAAAACTTGATGTTTTCAGTTCATTATTACTTTACAACTGTTCAYACYATTAASAAGAGTATGATGCTGAATGCAAAATCTTATATTCCCAATATTGATATTAAGTTTGATGTTCTTTGTGCACAATTATGTTTCATTATATGCAAATTAATGCACTAAATTGTGCACAATATATACATAAATGGTTTAAAAGTTATGTGCTTGTTATCGTTTGATGTCGTTGTAGTTTATGCAAGTGTGATGTGGTTTGTGCACAAGTAAGTGTCAATATGTGCACAGTAATTTGTTCACTTGTGCACGATCGTACTTTAGTTATGGTATTTGCACATGTTATGAAGTTTTAAATAATCTTCTTTTGCGTTATATGTGGCGTGTACTATTTTGTGCACTGATTCAATGAGATGTTGAATGTTCTTCCCACAATTGTGAGCCTATTCGACAAACTATGGTGATGACACCTAGATCTACAAATATTGGATTTCGATATGTGAAGATGCCATTAATCCTTATGTTAATAAGAAATTCAAAAGTTTGGATGAAGCTATACAGTGTTACAAGTCTTATGTATCAGTGGTTGGTTTTGATGTCCGTCGTAGCACAAAAATAGCATCAAATGATTATGTTATTGTTGGGAAGTATCTACTGTGATTTTTGCACATTTATGTTTAAATATGTGCACAATAATGCATTAAACTGCTCACAATATGTGCAACGTAGTTTAAAAGTTCTATGCGCGATGTCGTTTGATATCATTTCAGTTGATGTAGGTGTAATGTGATTTATGAACAATTGTGAGATATACATAATTGTGACACTGATAATGCACAATAGTGAATGACAAAATGCACAATTGTCACCACTTGAATTTCTTTTGTCATAATGTTGTAATATTATTCATGATTTACTTAATATCAATTATGATGGTAATAATCACTTATGTGCACATTATAATTTGCAGGTGGACAAAAATGGACCAATTTATCAAGACCTACCCTTAGTTTTATTTTTCTTAATTTACCAAACAGTTTCATAATTTGAGAGAGTGTTGTTTGAAAAGGCTAATAATTTTTTTGTCATATGATTTTTATACTTATTGTGATTGTTGTAACTAGTTCTTGGTGTGTTTAAATTGTTCATATTTTACTATTTTTATTGGCTATCGATCATCTTATCTGATCCTTGTGGTCATCGACGCCCAATTGTGGTAGCTGGCATGAGACTACTGCTGTGAAATATCACATGCACAATAATGCATTAAGTTATGCACAATCATGCAATAAGATATGCACGATAATACAATAACATTTTCACAACCAAGTGCAACTTTTGAAAATAAAAAATTGAAAAACTAGATATCTGTCAATGGATATGCACAATCATGCATTAAGTTATGCACAATTATAAAGTAAGATATGCACAACCAAAAATTAAAGATGTAAATATTATTCAAAAATTAAAGATGCAAACACAACTTCTCCATCAGATCAGAATGCATAAAATCAAGTAATAAACTTATCCATGCTACCAAAAATCATTCACCAGTAAGTTTGTGCAACTAAGTGGACAACATACTGCCTAATTATCAATTCCAACACAACATTATATAACAACATTGAAGTAATGATAATTTGAAAATAAAATCATTACAAAACCCAACAACTTCAAATTAAGTCAAATTACAATACCAGTTTTTACATTAATTCAAATTAGAACATTAGAATTGATAAATAGTTCCAAATTAAAAACCTAAGTCAAGGGAATAATCTGCCACGTGCAAATTATTTCTTCAAATCAGCCTCCGCGATTTGCAAGTATACATTTTTTAACTCGTTTGTCTCTTCACATACCAAGTAGTAGCAATACTTCTTCCGGATATAATTAAATTATTTTTTATCTCATGCCTTAATTCCACAAACCTAGCTGGCCTTCAATCCAGCACCCATATATTACTCCAAGTGCCTCATGGTGAAAACACCGCCAATCCACATTTTCTACCCCTGTTGTGCATGTCATCTCCAAAAATTGTGGTTCAATTCTTGCAACCACATTGGCGTAGTGTGCCATATTATGTAATTTTATACTTTGAAAAATGCATCTTTCTGCAAAAATAAAAATAACTTATATATGCACAAACGACAAGAAAAATCTGCATGCACAAAAACTGTATATGATGCACATTAATAAGTAATACATTACACGATAAAAAAATATACTAGGTTTTAACATTATTATACATTTATTTGCAAAGCTACCATACACTCCCTAAAACCACTAAACTCATTAAATGCAAGCAAGTATATTTATTCTGCACATTGGTACATCTTATTTTGCAAATTATAATATATTTATTTGCACTGCATATATAAATAGACAACAAACCCTATCTGCCTTCATTCACAATTCTACATGTTCTCTTGAATCATGAGGACTTGAATCCTTAGGAGCAGATGACTAAAGAACATAATTTTCATTCTTTGGTTTATATTTTCTAATAACAAGAAAAATTATGCAGTATAAAAGAAAAAAGTCAAAATTAAAAAAAAAAAATGAAACCAAACTTTAAAGAAAGCAAAATCAGTTATAGAACAAACAAACAGAACATGGGCAAAAATAGATAAGTACAACACCAATTGAGTGTCAAATCGTCCAAGCAAGTCTTCGAGCCTCTTCAAGATGATTCTCTATAACTTTCATTTTTTACCTTCTTGCCTCTAGTATTAGGTTTATGGATATCCATTATGTGACATAAGTTTAACGAGATGCCACAGTTTCTCATCCTCTTCTCCAGCCCGTTTCGACTGCAATTCAAGAAAAATGCACATTAAAATACATGATTTTGCACATTCATGATAAACTACTTGCACACTCATTATAAAACCCTGACATAAAAATACTTTAGAAGATATTATATGTTAGACAAATCAATAACGACATAAGTTTTGAAATTAATTACACACATGTGTAAGTAAGATTTGATCGAATAAACTCAAATTCCACAAAATATACACATTATTGTGCACATACTTACATTTACTTGTGCACAAACCACATCACACATGCATCAACTACAACGACATCTGATGACAACACGCATATGACTTTTTAATCATAGCATGTGCAAACAGCATAGCTACTGTACGATCGTGCACAAGTGAACACATTGATGTGCACATATTGATACTTACTTGTACACAAACCACATCACACTTGCATTAACTACAACGACAGCAGACGACAACACGCACATGACTTTATTTAACTCAAAAAATCCAAACTCAAAAATCAGAAAATCAGAGGAAGTCCTAAAATTAGATGAACTCCTCTAATTAAAATAAAATATTACCTTATTCGTTCGAAATCAAAGCCATCGGGGTGCAACCAAAATTGAAACTCGTAGAACCAAGGGACCAAATCGAACAGGAATTACCTTTGATTTTTGATTCTCCCTAAATTCGAACTGGATTGTTCCTCCAGAATCAGTTAATTATTCATAGGTTGATGAAAATCGAATTTTTTCACAAAATCAAATTCACGAAAAAATAAAAAAAGGGAAACATACCAGCATTCTTGTTGGGCCATTTTTTTTTTCAATTGAGATTTTGCGGAGTTTGTCCCATCGATTGGCGTATACTCTAGGTTTTGGGGATTTTGAAGATGGAGAGGAGATTGTAGATGGCGTATACTCTAGGGTTTCGAGATTTTGCAGACGGATGATCCGAGAATGGAGGTAACTTTGAAGACGGACAGGAGATGGAGATTGCTTCTGTGCAAAAAAATGGAGTCAAACGCGAGAAAGATGACGATAATTGCTGAAATGAGAAAGGCAAGTAATTACTAAAATGCCACCAAATGTCCAGAAATTACTAAAATGTCACCGGGTAATTGCTGAGAAAAGGAGTAAAATAATTGGCCAGGATTCATTCTCATTTCTCACCTACGGATGCATTCTCACATGATCCTATACCTATTGTTCGTTTTACAAAAAAAGAACCATAACATTGTCAAATATCAAAATACCTCAATCAAGTTGGTCAAATTATCAAAAAAAGCTACAAATTATCATGTGATGTGGCAAGATTCATTATGCACTTATCAATTTCCAGTTAATTTAGATTTTGAAAATAAAAAATTATACCTTGATTATCTAATTTACACTTGACCTACACACACAATGAAAAAGTAATTCCTCCAATAAGAGAATTATTTCATGATTACCGTAATCATCATAATCGCTAATACAATTTAACTCCACCCACCAGTAAACACTGGAACCCAAAAAGATACCCCATGTTGTCCCTGTCGGTCATCATCATAAACCGTAAAAAAGAAAATTTCCAATTCTTTCTATTTCTCCAAATTCATCGTACCACACATCATTAGTTTTTCTTCTTATTACAATTTTAATTATGATGAACTCAGTCGATGTCCTATCCTAGAAAAAATCACCCAAAATTCTAAATACATGAAAAACACACCAAAATCTTTAGAGCCCATGTTTCTTCACACCTTCATTTCTCTCTATTCATCATTTTTCTCTTTTCATTTTGATCCCAGTTCTCCTCATTTACACCACCCGAAATTCGCGGACGTGTTTCCCTAACTACATCGCCGTCGTCTCTCAATTGCCGCTATAAAGCGGCCCATGTGTTAAGCAACATATGATCATTTGACAAATTAAACATCAGTTTGGGGTTTTTTAAGAGATTAGGGTTTGAGGATTTTGAAACTGGGGAATTTTGTTGACCGCAAGTGTTAATCAACAAATAAGTAATGTGAGGTCATTATCCAGGTCGAAGGTAAAGTAGGTAGACTAGGTTTAGTTTTTTATTTTCAAAATATAATTAAATGAAAATTGATAAGTAAATAATTACTGCGATTGGATATTATTTCATTTGATTAGAGAATAGTGAATAACTTTTTTGGGGGAGATTAAATTTCTTTTGTGAGATATTGATTGAATATAAAATTATTTGGTTAAAAGATTTTCATGTCCACACCATATTAAATGAAGAGAGAGAATGTGTTTGGATGTGAGAGAATGTAATGATACTGGAGAGCGGAGAGAGAGTAAGACAAAATAAGGGCAGGGTGAGACCAGACTCAAAAAATGAGACCGCTTTTTACCAAATCCTTTTGATCGACCCATCCAACCCGTTCTACTCCGATTCACCCGCCCATGATAATACCAATTATTGAAAACATCAGCCCACCCCTGTCTTCTTTCTTTCCCTCTCACAGTCACAAAGAGACCCGCCAGTCACTACCCCTCCGCCGCTGGCCACCATCTATTGGCGATGGAAATTAACAAAATATATCATTTGAACAGCCTTGGCCCCCTCATTCTAATTCCGTAAATATATTTATGACTTAATGATCAGGTCACCATAGACTTGGAGTCATAGTTTACAATTTATCAACTTTGACCTCCGATCTACGGCCTTGATCAACGACCTTCGCAGAAATTATGTCCGACACTTTGATCAACAGCCTCGCCGGTGTCGGCAGTGGAATTATTGCTTAGCTCATCACTTACCCTGTCTAAACTGTGTGATACTTTTGATTTTTGAGCTAATTGCGCTTAATTTCTGCTTAATTTTATTTATGTTTTTGTTTTCATGTTTATAGATGTGTATTTAATTCTTCTTCTTAGAAGTTGTGTGTACCCCATTGGCCTGACCATGTACTTGTTCAATTATTCTCCTTGTTATATACATATATATATATATATATATATATATATATATATATATATATATATATATATATATATATATATATATATATCACTAATTTTTGTTGATTTTTATTGATTTATCTTTCCCTGTATTTCTCTAGGTTGGCTGCTATAAGGAGATACACAGAGTATTGAAACCTGGCCAGTGTTTTGCAGCATAAGAGTGGTGCATGATTGATGCATACAACCCTAATTACTCCAAACACCAATAAATTAAGGTGATTGTTGTTTCTAAAAATGCTTCTGAATTTTATAAGTTGGTCACAATAATCGGGCTTGATTTTATATTTTCTGTTGGCTTACGAAATGGAGAAGAGGGTTTAGAGACAGGTGGTTGATTTGCACATTTGTTTACATGTTTTTGTTACCTTTTTGTGTCGTGTTTGCATTTACGGGTATTAGGAGTCGATTTGGCCTATTTCGCTAGTTTTAGATTTTTGTAGCATTTGCCCAGTTTTTATTATATTTTCGTAGTTTATCACTCGTTTTTGTATTTTTTGGCCGTAGAATGATCAAGCGGGACTCGCGCACGCTTAAGCATTCCATTAGACTCGCTATAGAACGGAAAAGCAAAGACAAGCATGGGAACATAGCGCAAGCAAGGAACAACAACCGGCGGACGGCTGGAGCGGAAAATGAGAAAACCGAGCCGGGAGCAGCCATGCCAGTCGATCGACTGACACAGCCCATATCGACTGCTAGGCAGTAGGCTGGGCCATTGACACAAGGCAGTCGATCGACGGGTAGTCAGCCCGATCGACTACCTCGCAATGAATTTTGGGATTTTTAGCCCATTTTGACGTTTCTGCCCCTGCAGCCTCTATATAAACCCCCTTCTCTTTTCTCACCAACCTTATCCCTTCCTTGGTGGTTTTGGACTTGTTCCATTTCCTCCAAGCTATTTTACCATTCCCTTGCATAATAAACCCTAGTTTATAATCCTTAGTTTAGTTTAGTTAGTTAGTTAGTTGTTCTTAGCAAGTGTTGGAGAAGGTGACATCTCTTCCATTTGTGATTTTATTGTGTTGAAGTTTGATTTATCTTTAAAGATTGTAATCTAGACTTGAAGCTTTTGTTGGAATGCAAAAATTGGTAGTCATCTTTCCCTTTATCATTATGTTTTGTCATTGATTGATTGTTCTTGTTGTTGTGTTGGTTATTAGGCTTTGGTTTGTGTTGTTTTCTTTTCATTGTTCTTCAATTTCTCATCTTTAGCTTTTAGTTTGTTCTTGTTCTTTGGAAAAACTCCATTGTAGCATCTTGAAGCTTTTTACTCCTTTTAGTTAGACAAATTCTTAGTCTTTAAAAGTTGTATGGAACTTTCCCTTTTTAAATTATTTGAATTTCTCTCATTTAATGCCCTTTGACCTCCTTTCAATTTCAAGCTTTAATTTTTCCCTCTGATGTCTCTTTCAATTTGCAAGTCTTCTTGAATTTAGTAGTTTTAATTTATTTAAGTTTTCAAATTAGGGTTTAAGTAATTTCATTAAAATTAGTTAATTTCAAACAAGCTTTTAATGTTCATTCCCCTTTACTTTAATTATTGTTTTCAAGTTTTATTTCAATTCATGCTTTAGTATTAAAAATCCAAACCCAATCAATGACTTAATGTTTTCCTAGTGTAGATTAGTTTAAGTAAGATTAACAAGAGATTAAGTAAAAATACCGATTGCCGATAATATCTATCCTTGAGAGACACGACTCGGGAAAACTTACCGCTCTACAATCAACTCCGTACTATTGCGGAAACGATCTCTTAGAGTGCTAAGAAATTTTCGATCAAATTCTGGCGCCGTTTGCCGGGGATAGATTAAGGCTAATGGTGTTCTTATTTACTTCTCTTGTTATCTTAGTTAGTAGTTAGATTGGATTTTCTTTGTATTACATTCAATGCTCGTAATCCTTTGTTGAGTGTTGTTTATGCAAGAGAGGCGATCACTCGGACAAGAGGCCAAGCAAATCAATTCATTCGAGAATCCGATGTCGCCCGCCCACACACACCACGATCAAGGGATGCCTTCGCATCAAGTGTCAACTGGGCTCGTATCATCACCTCACGGCCCGCTTGATTAATCCGACCGAGGATGGCAAACTACCAAGCTAGTTTGCCATATGATGACCCTTATATCCAAACTCCCAAATATCCAAATCCGTACACCACTTCGCCAAGCTATAGGGTCCCCTTGATTTATGATGACCCATTTGCTTCGAGCGGTCGAGAATGGCCCCGCCCTTTTGATAATTCCGGCCCAAGCCCTTCTTATTCCCCACCGGTTTCATATTCCTATAATCCGAGCGCGGATCCTTATTCACCGCCTCATGACTCTTATGATCCCGATTTTGGCAATTCTTATGCTCCACTCGCCCCGCCTTCTTCTTACCCGATCTTTGACACATATGCTCCATCAATTCATGATTCATATTCTTGGAGCTATGACATTTACGATCTACCCACCTCAAGTTCGTATACTTCGAGCGATGATCCTTACGCCACACTTTCTCAAGATTCGTCTATGCCCCAACTCCCGGACTTAGAGCCTCTCCCAGCTGAGCTCGTAGAGGCAATTCGACAAACGGATGAACGCATTGCTAGCATGGAGACTCAAATAGAGCAAATTACCAACGATGTGGACGAGCTAAGACAACCTTATCTTGAAGAGATACCCATCTTTGATGTGGTGGATCCCACCTTTGCTGAAGGCAATTCAAGCTTTGACGGTCTTTTAGAAGAGATGTGTAAGGTGGTGGAATTAGAGGGTGAGGAAAAAGGGTCGGAGGTTGGAGTTACCCCTCTCGTGCTTCTTGAAGATGTCGTAGAGGAATATATGGGGGAGTCACCTTTGGGGTTCCCAACGGCACTTGGAGTGTTGAGCCTACTTGCTCCTTGTGAGGATGATGGAGTCGTGCCGGTTTTGGAGGATGTGGAGATAGTAGAGCCTCTTCTACCACCACCCGATGCCTTATGTTTACTTGAACAAGAGGTGGTGGAAGAGGTAGCGGGGGACGTGATGGATCCTACTCTCTTGAGCCCGACTAAGACTACTTCTAAATTTGAGAGAGAGGAGATGGAGGTCTTGGAGACGAAGGAGTACGTTGACCCATTTTGCGACGATCAAGTTTTGGTGGTCGACTACTCACTCTTCCGACCTCCAAAGCAAGCCCACGCTTTTGTTGTTTTGATCTTTCGGCTTGCCCAACTTGACCGACTTGGTGATTTTTATCATCCGGTGTGTCTACTAGAGAACACCAAGGCGTGGCATGATCGCCACCTCTTCTTGGATCCCGGATAGCGTCAATTGTATAAATCGTCAAACTATAGACGTTAAAGTAGCGCTTATTGGGAGGTAACCCAATTTCAAAAAAAAAGAAAAAAAAAGAGAAAAAAAAACCCAAAAAAAAATAGGAATTTCAAAAACCCCAAAAATATTTTCACTTTTTGTACATAACTTGTTTTAGCAACCCCCGTTTGTTTATTTCTTGTAGATCGCTTGCCTCGACTCTCGGAGAGGACTTATGCACAACCGAATCATCACAAGCTCGAGAATAAGGGCGTTTTCTTTTCCCTTGCACTTTTTACCGCTTCTTAACTTAATTTGCAATGAGGACATTGCTAGGTTTTAAGTGTGGGGCGGTTAGAGTTCACTTTAGGTTTTTAAGATTGTTTGTATGCTTGCTTGTGGTAATTCGAGAAGTATGTGTGTTATATTGCTTGGAACCTTGGCGAAGTGACGCGGTTTTGACGATTTGATTAGGAAGTTTAGAATTTCAATCGGAATTAGTGTACTTAGGTAATTTGATATGTTGGAAACTTTGTTCGGCTTTAGCTTCGTGCTATCCTTGAGCTCAATTAAGAACTAGTGCCTCAACTATCCTCGTCATCGAACACTCTCTATAGGGTTTTTGTTTTGTATTTTGGAGTCGCCAATTGCTCCATGTGCTCAATCGAAAATATTGTAAGTTTCTAGTAGCAACGAGTGACCGGAGCCGTAGAATTCTCCTTGTTTTGTATATACCAAAAAAAAAAAAAATGGAGAAACAAAAAATAATGAATAAGAAAGGATGTTATAAATCCTTGAAGTTATTACATACGTAATAAACGTGCAACCCTTGCACATTTCCTTTTTAGTTTTTGTTTTTCAAAGAGAGTTGTAGATGATTGGGGCTAGTAGGGAGCCGATTAACGGTTCGAGTGTGGATAGACCTTAGTCGCGGCAAGGACGAGGGGACCGACTTGGAGGCTTACCTAGTACTTTTAGGTTCCGGGAGTTAATCTAAACTTTTCTTGTCAATGCATTTTTGTCGTCGCTTTTGATCAAGCTAAAGAGCATTGTAGCATGCGCCGTCTCGAATTAGTTTTTTGTGCATTACTTTAGGATCACCCAGAGGTAGTTTCATAATTCTAGATTAGACTTTCTTGAGGACAAGCAATCATTCTAAGTGTGGGGTGGTTGATTTGCACGTTTTTGTACGTGTTTTTGTTACCTTTTTGTGTCGTGTTTGAATGTGTTTTGCTTTCATTTACGAGTATTAGGAGTCGATTTGGCCTATTTCGCTAGTTTTAGGTTTTTTTAGCATTTGCGCGGTTTTTAATTATAATTTCGTAGTTTTTCACTCGTTTTTGTATTTTTGGTCGTAGAATGACCAAGCGGGACCCACGCACGCTTAGGCATTCCATTAGACTCGCTATAGAACGGAAAAGCAAAGACAAGCAAGGGAACACAGCGCAAGCAAGGAACAACAACCGGCGGACGGCTGGAGGGGAAAATGAGAAAATCGAGCTGGGAGCAGCCATGCTAGTCGATTGACTGACACAGCCTAGATCGACTGCTAGGCAGTAGGCTGGGCCATTGACACAAGGCAGTCGATCGACTGATAGTCAGCCCGATCGACTACCTCGTAGGGAATTTCGGGATTTTTGGCCCATTTTGAAATTTTTGCCCCTGCAACCTCTATATAAACCCCCTTCTCTTTTCTCACCAACCTTATCCCTTCCTTGGTGGTTTTGGACTTGTTCCATATCCTCCAAGCTATTTTACCATTCCTTTGCATAATAAAACCTAATTTATAATCCTTAGTTTAGTTTAGTTTAATTAGTTAGTTAGTTGTTCTTAGCAAGTGTTGGAGAAGGTGACATCTTTTCCATTTGTGACTTTATTGTGTTGAAGTTTGATTTATCTTTGAAGATTGTAATCTAGACTTGAAACTTTTGTTGGAATGCAAAAATTGGTAGTCCTCTTTCCCTTTACCATTATGTTTTGTTATTGATTGATTGTTCTTGTTGTTGTGTTGGTTATTAGGCTTTGGTTTGTGTTGTTTTCTTTTCACTGTTCTTCAATTTCTCATCTTTAGCTTTTAGTTTGTTCTTGTTCTTTGGCAAAACTTCATTGTAGCATCTTAAAGCTTTTTACTCCTTTTAGTTAGACAAATTCTTAGTCTTTGAAAGTTGTATGGAACTTTCCCTTTTTAAATTATTTGACTTTCTCTCATTTAATGCCATTTGACCTTCTTTCAATTTCAAGCTTTAATTTTTCCCTCCAATGTCTCTTTCAATTTGCAAGTTTTCTTGAATTTAGTAGTTTTAATTTATTTAAGTTTTCAAATTAGGGCTTAAGTAATTTCATTAAAATTAGTTAATTTCAAGCAAGCTTGTAATGTTCATTACCCTTTAATTTAATTATTATTTTCAAGTTTCATTTCAATTCATACTTTAGTATTAAAAACCCAAACCCAATCAATGACTTAATGCTTTCCTAGTGTAGATTAGTTTAAGTAAGATTAACAAGATTAAGTAAAAACACCGATCACCGATAATATCTATCCTCGAGAGACACGACTCGGGAAAACTTACCGCTCTACAATCGACTCCGTACTATTGCGGAGACAGTTTCTTAGAGTGCTAAGAAATCTTCGATCAGTATTGACACGGCCCCATTGTATCTGAGCGATCATTCATTGGTCGAGTGTAGGGTGGATAATGTTGGTGAGGCTACCGGGCAAGAATGCGGAAACATACGTGTGCAGGTTTTGTTGATGGGTTTCAGAGTTGGAGTTATTTATTGGTTATCATCAAAGTCAATTGTAGGTTTGTTCACGAGCAGACGTGGCAAGGGTTTGAATTTCGCCGCGCAAAGAATTGGTGGCTGCTCTACTTGAATGAGGCTATAGGATTCAGTAATATTTTTGTTTGCAACTCTTTTCAAATGCTTTAGATTATGTGGTTTTTCTTAATTATTTTAAATCATTCTAAGTGGTGCTTCTGAGTGATAGCTTATGTTATTTTGTTGTTTCCATTTATGTATGCGTATAATATATATTTATTTTGAGTTTATTCAATGTCTTGCATCTCTTATGTTGCTATGGAATTCTTGTTTTCCATAAATTCTAGCATATCACTGTTTGCTTGGTCTTTTATTTTTATTTTTATTAAATCATATCGTTTCATGTTATCATTTAATGTATATGGGGAAGTTGAGATATTTATTAATAATTATACTACTATTTATATTATGCTTAATAAATCTTTTGACATGTTGTTCAAGTTATTTTTATTTCTATTCAGTTCCTAAATTGCCAACTGAAAGAACGAGTTTAGTCAGCTAGCCAAAAATGCTGAATATGTAGATCTAGAGGATGTCCACCCAAGTTTAAGAATGGTGACTCTACACCTGAGGAGTTGGCCACAACAACACAAGTTTCTGGTGCTTTCTTGTCGATTGTACCTGAGAAGCCAACTGTTGATCTCGTTAAGGTTACAAATGAGTTTCCAACAGCTTGAAATCAATACAATCAATTTTAGTTTACTATGCCCTGAAAAGTAGCGACTTCAACGAACCGACACGGGTTTTCTGGGCTAAGTGGTGGTTATAGGTTTAACAAAATTGTTTGGATTTTTCGATTGTTTGAATTGGGGGTTGTCAACTGCCTTCGATTAGAGTTAAAAGAGAGAAAAATAGCTAACAAATTTGGGGGTTGGATGGTTTGATAGACCGAGTTGCCCTATAGTATAACAAGTTGTAGAAAATGTATCACAAATTGTTGTAAATGTACCATATTTTTTGTGTATGTGTGATGGCAATGAAAAATAAAAAGGATATTTGCAATTTTTGTTTTTACAAGTTTTCACCTCTTTTTGCCAAAATAAAAATAAAAATTAAATAAATTAATACAAAATATAGTTAATGTATCATATATTTCAATAAGTTGTAAAAGTATCATAAATGTTGTTAAAGTCTCATAAAATATAGTTAAAGTATCACACACACACACACACACACACACACACACACACACACACACATATATATATATATATATATATATATATATATATATATATTCTACAATCGGTTATTAAAGTATTACAAAAAGTTATTAAAGTATCATAATAAGTAGTTAAAGTATCACAAACGGTTGTTAAACTATTACAAACAATTGTCAGAGTATCACAAAATATTGTTTAAAATATGCCTTCAAATCATTCAGAAATTATGAGTCCAAATTTGACGAATTATTACAAATCCTCAACAATGAATAGTTAATGATGAATTTCTCCTATTTAGTCGTTTTTTTTAATGTCATGATCGAAGTATTACAAAGCTTTATTAAAGTATCACAAAATATAACTATAGTATTACAAATCATAGTTCGTCTATATTTATATTTAATTTTTTCACGTCTACATATTCTTATAGTAAGTATTACAATTTTTGTATCAAGTGTTGATACTAAAGTTTTTCATATGTTACTTTATAATTTTGTATTGATCTTGAACAAGTAAAAGTAATATAGTTTTCGGGTTTGTATATCCAGTTCATAAGCACGTTTGCTTACGAACGAAACTTAAATTGTTGTGTTCTCCTTTTAATATTTATTCTGCTGCTTTTACTCATATAAACTGTTTGATGTTACTATTGGTGTTTTAACACCAGTCTTAAAATCTGTTTTACTGATACTTATTTCAACAACCATAAGTCCTACGAATTTACAATTACAAAACATAGTCCGTCTATATTTATATTTAATGTTTTTGTACGTCTATATATATATATATATATATATATATATATATATATATATATATATATATATATATATATATATATATATATATATATATATTATAATAAGTATTACAAAGTGTTGTTAAAA
>BMAC01001013.1:250311-341880 GCA_014905375.1 Phtheirospermum japonicum | reverse complement strand
AAGTGTTGTTAAATTATCACAAAATATAACTATAGTATTACAAAACATAGTTCGTCTATATTTTTAATTAAATTTTCTACGTCCATATATATTTTATAGTATGTATTACAAAGTGTTGTTAAAGTATCAAAAAATATAAATATTGTATTATAAAACATAGTTCGTCTATATTTATATTTAAATATTTTACGTCTATATATTTTTATAGTATGTAATTCAAAGTGTTGTTAAAGTGTCACAAAATATAACTATAGTATTACTGTTGAGAATTTTATTCTTGGCAATTTTTCATTTTTTGGTTGTTTGCCTTTTTTGGGCTCAAAATAAATTAGGACTCTAGATTTGTTTCCTAGATTATGTTTAGGACTTTATTCAGTTTTCTAGATTATGTTTGAGACTTCTTTACCAAGTATAGGAGTCTTGTCTATTCAAGACAAGAAGAAGAAGACGCAATAGAGATGACAGAGACGGAATTTACGAAGACAGCAAGCAAGAATGCAAGGACAAGAAGAAACACAAGCAAGAGAAGGACTTGAAGCCACGATTCTAATCACGGACATCTTCGAAGTTGCGTAACCAACAAAGAATATCATCAGAAGCTTGGCTCCAAGTATTTTTGTATCAAGTGTTGATACTAAAGTTTTTCATATGTTACTTTATAATTTTGTATTGATCTTGAACAAGTAAAAGTATCACAAAATATAACTATAGTATTACAAAACATAGTACATCTATATTTATATTTAATTTTTTTACGTCTATATATTTTTATAGTAAGTATTACAAAGTGTTGTTAAAGTATCACAAAATATAACTATAGTATCACAAAATAAACTCGAAGTATTACATTACCCCCTAAATGTATCACAAAAATTAAGTTTACTGGGCTATCATCAATCTTTTCCCAAAATGCTTATCACCACCTGCCGCAAAAATTATCTCCGAACAAATCATAATCACCGCCACGAGCAGCAACACCATCGAAACAGTGTCACCAACGACTCTAACCCCAAACCTCATGTAAAAACAAGTATTGTGTGTGATTTTCACACTTTTGATTTCAGATCCATTGATTTTGATTTCAGATCCATTGATCTCACATGATCTTAGATCTGGTGTTGTACTGAATTTCGTTTGGGGAATTTCTTGTGGGGTTTTTTGGGTTTTCAAACTGCTTCATTGTGCATTGTTGCAAATTTGTTGTGCCTAGTGTCCTGAAACTAGGGTTTGATGCTTTAATTATCACGTTGCTGGGTGGAATTATGAAAAGGGTGCTAGTGATAGTGTGTCTGTGAGGGAGAAAGGGGTAGCTCACATGGGTAAATTGTGTGGGAGACAATATTTGTAAAAGCGGGTGGGTGATTGGGTCAATGGGTGGGTAGATTGAAAGTGGGTCGGGTGATTGAGTTTGGATAAAAAATGATCTCATACTATGAGACCGGTCTCATAGGAGACCTAGTCCAAAATAAATTGTATTTCGTGTTAGTGTGGAAAAAAAGTTATGCTGATAAGTAATCACTTGTTTGGTGTGTTTTTTTGCCGGGTGAAGGATTTTTTTCCGATAAACCTATGAAAATTGTGTTTTTTTTTAAATAATTTGACCAAATTAGTATAAATTTATTGGTACTAAATATCATAATTTATTTTCTTTAAAAAATAAATAATATAATTAAGTAAAATACAAATTTTCCCCTTCAAAATTGCTTGTAAATCCATACTCAATTGACAAATAGGCTGATCTTCACATAGCGTGGATCGGTGAATCTACGTTGCAAACTTATTAAAAAATTGGATTAAAAATATAATTTTTCAGTCTTAATAAGTTTTATGAAGTTAAGAGATCACGACTGCCGCCAACCTCCATTTTTTGGTAAAAATATTTTCAAATAATTAAAGATCCAAATTATGAGTATTCAATAAACCAAGTTAAAGGTATTTTAGAAATTACATTACAATAATTTTATTTTTCTTTATGCGTGTATGTGTTTCAAGTTTTGGTTAACCCGTACATTACAATAATTTTATTTTTCTTTATGCGTGTATGTGTTTCAAGTTTTGGTTAACCCGCGCCCGTCGGGCTTGTATCTGAATTTCTGAAATTTCACGCCCGTCTTCAGTTTTTTTCCATCCTTCCAGCGTTTTTTTATGTTATTCTCTTTCCCTTTTTCCCTCACCTGATAAAGTGAATAAAAGAAGAAAAACCTGGAGCCCTGTTTACTGTAAAAACCCGGATATATCTTTCTGCTGAATTCCCGAAGAAATGAAACTCAAAATAGTCCCACCAGAATCAGGAAAATCGGGGCGCCGCCGGCGCTGCCGAGGAGCAAGCGATGAAAAAGGAAGCCGCGGAGGTGGAGCAAATGGAGGAGGAGCCTCAGATTCGTGCCTCGCCGGAGGATGAGTCGACGAAGGAGGATTTCCCGGCGCTGGAGGCTACGCCTGTTTCCGCTTCTCACCGATGCTTGTTTCCGTGTGTTTTTTTTTACGTGCCTGGAATATGTGAATTTGATGGTTTCGTGGGTTGAAATAACGTAATTGATATCAGATCTGGTTTTGGTGTTGTTTTTAGGGCAAGAGGAAGAGGAAGGCGAAGGAGCTTATCGACGAGGTTTCTCCTATTCTCAGAAGGGCGAAAAAATCATCTTTCTTCGAATCTAACATGTGAGTTTTTATCGTGTGTCGTTTTTGTACAGTAGTTGACGTGCTTGTTATTCCTGGCGAGTTTTTTCTGAAATGATGTACGTATATGTAGTAGGCACGCTGAGGGTTAAGAAGGGTTTTAACTGTGCGAGGTGCTAAATTGGGACATTGTTGATTAAATTAGGGTTTTTAGTACTAAATTGGTACAATCGGTGATTAGATTAGGGTTTTTAAGTACTAAATTGGTGCATGGTTGATTGGATTGGCTTCAAGTGTGCCAAGTACGATTGGTACACTGGTTGTTTTTTTAGGTTTTAATTTGGGCTAGGTTTCTTGTTGGTACTAGGTGTTGTATCAACGTTGCTTCATTTTAGCACATGCCATGTTAAGTTTCTGACCACTTGCAAGAAGAAAAGAGAGGAGAGAGAGAAAAAAGTTTCATTTGGCTGTTCCCTTAGTAAGCCATCATTTGTAAAAATGAGCTGGTTTCTATTTCGGGCCTCCACTGAAACCCAAAAAGTATTTCATTTGCCTAGGAAAAGATGACGGTGTATTTTGATATAGTTTGTCTTTGATTTCCTTTTGTTGACTTGGAAGCAGCTTTAGTGGCAACATATTGATGAAAATGTGGCACTTTCTGACTTACTCTACTAAAGACTTGCCCCAACATAAATTCTGAGGTTGTTACACTTCGCTGGAGAACACTGTACCATGGAGAATGATTACTGAATTTTTTCAACTGAGTATGAGAAAATCAGTGAATATCACTAACAATCGTACAATATTGCTTTTGAGTATCGGCTGTCATGGATATGATACAATTCCCTTACGTAAAGAATGTGAAGAGTTTGTGTATTACTTTATGGCTTGTTGGAGTTGAAGTAGTGATCTACCAGACGTGAGTTTGTTTTTGCATGACCCCTTTACCCTTTGCTCATTTTTGACCATAGAAGAACCAATCTTATCTAATTAGATACAATAACCCAGTAAGATCATAGTTTAGTTTTCTAGTTTTGTCTATTATCAAAAATCCCGCCACGATAACCGTTAGCATTTCATGTGAACTTATTAAAGTTGGCTTCCTCTTTCGATCATTCATTTTTGCACATCTATATTTTTAAATATCTTTTTTTTTTTTTTGGCTAAATCATATGGGTTTGCTTCTGTTCACGTCATCTTTTCTGTTTTTCTGTATTTTTTTTCAAGTTAATTGAAAAACAAAAATACGGTTTCAGTGATAAATTTTCTTTCAAAACTTACTTAAGTACAAGAAAACAATTTAAATGCTATCTAGACGGGCCAAGATTGTCAGGTGGCAAGCTCATCGAGCTTGTATGTGCAACTCACGAAATAATTGCTGAAAGCAATAGTGTCCTTGATTAATGAAGCAAGGGAACTAAATGCTTATCTGACTAGAACAATGGGACATAATTCTTGCTTCAAAGAGGAGAGAAAAGCAAACAATTAATTAAGTATTTTCACCTTCAATTACTTTCTCTGTCATGGTGGAGCATTTCTTTAACATGATAAATTGATAACTTTTGGTTACATCCATCGATGTGATTTACTTCAAAGTATGTTATCCAATCATGTTCCATGTCTGCTTTTACCTGCACCTAACAAATCAATGTGAAAATTGCTTTAGCAGGGTACACCTGACAGTGGAGGAACATCGATGAGGTTAGCTCAAGTTTGAAACTATATGAATGTTTTCTTAAAAAAGTATTTGTGCACGTTCTGATGACGGTTACATGCTTGTGTCAAGCAGTAAAGGAGATGCCACTGTTGGTGGGTCAAGCAGTTCTCTCCAACTGAAATCCCCCACCTTGCTTCGAGCAGAGGAGGTTCAGATGAGTTTGAGCAACGAACATTCTTCTTTCCTTAAAGTTTTAGTCAGATCACATGTCGGCAGTTGTTTTTGGATGGTATGTTTTGAGGGATCATTATGCCTTGAAATATTATATCTTGAATAGATACATTTTCACCTTCCATTTAAGTACAATTTGTCTGCAGGGTCTTCCTGTGCCCTTTTGCAAGATACATTTACCAAGCAGGGACACTATTGTTGTTCTTGAAAACGAGAATGGAGAAGAGTTCCCGATTAAATATATTGCCAATAAGACGGGTCTAAGTGCTGGATGGAGAAAGTTTGTTACTGGAAACATACTGGTTGAAGGAGACGTTCTGATCTTCCAACTAATTGCGCCGTGCAGATTTAAGGTGATGCGTGCGATATGTTTTACTTAGAATTGACTGAGTCCATATTTATCCAACATTCACCATGACTTAATTCAGGGTAAACTTATTTCCTGAAAAAGATTTTTAATTTTGTTGTGTTTTTCTTATGTCTAAGAGGGTGTGGATGTTTGTCTGATCTTAAAAGCTCTTTAAAACATCTTATAAAGTGTGTGTTTGGTAAGGACTACAAGCTAGCTTACAGCTTATCTGGAGAGCCTATAAGCTTCTTGTACTCAAATTGGTTGGATGGACTTTTATTAAAAGTTAGAGTTTATCTGTGATGCTTCTATTATAAGCATTTCAAATAAGCTCATGGAGCTTTTTGTTCTTATTCAGCTTTTAACAGTTTCGTAGTTTTGCAAAATTTGTCATGAAGTATTTAAAAAATGTTTTTCTTTTTATCGCATTTTTTCACCTTCGTAACGTTTCCTTCGTCCGCGCTCTCAATCAAACGTCTTCCGGCTGCAGCCTACTGCACCCCATTTTTTTTTACTTGAATATTGGACTTTTTGTATTGCGCAATTATTGATGCTTGTGTTGCTATCAAAATATGAGTAATATAAACAATAATTAGATTAATAATCTCCCACCTTCCAACTAGCTTATCAACTTTGTCTATTCAATATACCCAAGATGTTTAAGATCTTTATAAGCTCTTTAAATTTGTTTGGTATTTTTTAAAAAGAGCTTATAGGATGTAAAATAAGCTCTTTAGGAGCTAATAAGATGCAAATGTAAGCTCTTTAAAAGAAAGTACTCTTATTAGCTCCTTTATTTTAACAAATTTTTTTATTTAGTTCAGACATATTTTTCTATCCAAACACTTTAACAACTTATTTTTAAAATAAGATCTAACAACTTATCAACTCACAACGCATCTCATAAGATCTTTTAGATAAGCCTAGCCATAAGAATAGTCGGTTGTCTTAAACCACCACACAACACTCACTTCATTATTCTATATTGTTATATTTTTGTTATTAAAATAGCAATAACCTGAGTTGTAAGCTAAGAATGAGAGTGATGAGTGAAAAATGAAGTGTATGAGAGAAGAAGATATAGAAACAGTGTGTGTTGATTTGGTTAATATTAACAAATTATGTCATATCCCCTCCATTTTTTCTGTCAATGCCCATTACACTTAATTGAGGACCATCTCAACACCAACATATGTGCACACGTGTTCATGAACTCGTGTACACATGAGATTGTCCCCATTTAAGAGTATTTGACATTTGAGTGAAAAATTGGAAGGGGATGTGACAATAATTTGTTAGCCAAATTAACACTCTCTGTCAATGTATCTTCCTCTCTCATGCAGTTCATCCTTCACTCATCCCTCCTATTCTTAGTTTGCAATCAAATTATTTGTAGTATATTTTAATAACAAAAAATATAACTGGCTATAACAGTATTGCTGTCATATAGTAAGGACGTGTCCAAATGGAGACAGACATTTGTCTGAAATGTAGAGTGGCGAAACAGTCTGCATCATTTCATCTTCTAATAGTCCTACTTGTGGAACAAGGAACTGTGGGAATTGAGTCCATTGTATTGGAAATCTAATTTACATCACGTTGTTCACCTTGTACTGTTGGAGGAAATTCTACCATTTTGTACTCAGTGGTGAAACTCTTTTGCATCATTGGCTTTACTAATTTTTGAGTTCCTCCTGTAGGTATACGTAATAAGGGCAAACGATTTGCCTGAGGTCGATGGTGCTCTTAGTCTTCTAATATTGGATTCTCAAACAAAACAAAATGACGCTGGTTAGTTTACTGGACTGCTCTTTTTTCTTTTCCTTTTCATTAGAGTCATATTAATATATCTTGAAACTTCGACACAGATGGAACTATAGATGCACAAACAAAGAAGAGACGTCCAAAATCTCTCCCCTTAACAGTTGTGCAGAAGAAGAAAGACAACGAATACCCACTAAGGCCCCACCTCGGACATTCGGAAGAATACTCGGGAAACGATAGCGACGAAGTCGCTTCCGAAGTTTTGGAGGGCACCAAGTCCAACGGATCGTCTCTTCATTTCAAAGACGTTAAAAGCTTTGAGGAATTTCACATCATAGCAAACGGAGCATGCCTCGACTCCGAGCTGCCCGAAGACATTCGTCGAACATACTATGAGCTGTGCTGCAGCAAGAACTCATATCTTCATGAACGTATACTTCCTGGCCTTTACAGTAAGTTAGCTGCTGGTATGATTGTCGAAACCATAAATATTGCCGAATTTATACGAGGCTGTAAACTAACCACCCCAAGAAAGGATTTCGAAGTAAGGGAAAAGTCTTTGAGGTCTTTCGAACTTCTTGGGCTGAATGTGGGCTTTTTACGGGCTCGTCTACGTCGACTTCTCAGTTTGGCCTATGATTCGGAAGGTGGCATTGACGTAAGAAGGTATTTAGAAGCCAGGGAGGAGAAAAGTAGCACTGAAGATGAGATTTGGAAACTTGAAGCAAAGCTTGTGGAACTGAGAGAGTTGGCTGAGAAATATGCTGTTGACGTTGAGAGTTTACAGGTGAAAGCAGAGAGCTATGAGCTTAAGTTTCAGGAAGAGGTTGATGCGCCTTGGTAATGTTGTGCTATTTGATCTTGTACACAATCGTAAGTTTGCTTCAATTGTGAGATAGGGGAAAAGGAGTATAATGTAACTTAGTTATTTCTGTAGTATCTTATTGTTGTGACAAGCTTAAGTGGGATTTACCTTTTCCTTTTTTTTTAACCTTTTAAATTTCTTGTTGATTTTGAAAGATATTTGACTAAATAGAAAGACCCGACTCTTGCCGTTTGTTTTTCATGCATCCTTCTCGCGTTTTGTTGCTATGTGAGTCTAGGACCTCCTCTTATTATTATTTTCTTCATTTTTTGGACGCTTCCTTTATCGTGATAAAGCAATAGATATATATTATGGTCTTATAATAACTATTATTACAACTATTATTGTACATTGAGGACCAACATTTAATATAACGAAATGTACATTTGTCCCATAAAATATTGTACATTTAAGTTGGTTTTATAACTGTTATGTGGTCATAAATACTTATTTATCATAGTAAAAATAGAAATTTATTATAACAAATATAAAGTTTTATTGTAATTAATACTCCCTTTGTCCATATCCATTTGTCGCAATTTAGAAATTTCTATAACTCATTCTATATTTCATACTTACATTTTTAAAAGAGACTCGTTGTTACTTTTTACTTTCTCAATAAGAATTAAATGTTAGTTTACTAATTTTACCCACATTTATTATTTCATAATTTTTTTAAATAAAAGAATATTATGATCATTTAATAGTTATAATTATAATATTAATTATTTTTTTAATTTTTATAAATAATTATTTACCACATATATAATGAGACGGATGAAGTGATTTGCACCACACACCATTTGTGATTATGGGCCTGCGGACTTTGAGATGATTTGCATTGGGCCTCGTCAAATAAGCATTCGTATTCTGATGGATTATGGGCCCGCGCAAGTTAATTTACTTACTATACTTGGCAATCCATCACTAACTGTGGTACAGCCAACCCAACCCAATGTGCAACCATTATTAGTTATATGCGGCACATTTAAAGATGAATATTAACATCTTATTATGTATTTATTTATATTATGAAGCTTTTTATATTTATCATATTAAAATTAATATTAATCATATAAGAGATGATTAAAATATATAAATATTATTGAAAATAAAAATTGATGTTTATAATATTGGAGATGAACTTCTAGCAAAACGACAATGAATATTTATCAAAACAAACATGAACATATTTATAACAACGAATATAAATATTTTTTATACATGTCACATGTTTATAAATGTACATTTATTATGAAAAAAATAAAAATTTATCACAACAAATATAAAAATTTATTTTGACGGAAATGTAGATTTATCACATAATACATGTTCTTTTCATTGGGGTGTATACAGTGTTCTAAAAGGCGGCAAATGGCGGCGCCTAGGCTAGGCGTGAGGCGCGGGAAAAATGCCTCGCCTAGTGCCTAGGCGTGTAAAAAGGCGGTTAACCTGTTTTGTTGACCGCCTAGTCGCGTCTAAGCGTAAAAAGGCACATGTTTTTTAAATGAGTAATCTAATTTTTTTTTTAAAATTTTGCCAAACATTACAAAATCCATATGACATCAAAAAAATGATCAAATAATTAATATTTCGTAAAAACTATAGTAAGAGCGTCTTATGAAAACGATCAAACTTTTACAGTAAAATATCATGTTTTTATTGTGAAATTCATATTTTTCAAAAAAGTGTGAATTGTTGTTTTACAAAGTATGATTTTATACATTAAAAGTATAATTTATGATTTGCAAAGTACGATTCTCTTACATGAGACCGTTAATAGTATGTTGATTTTGTATAAATAATTAGTATTTAGCTAACCATATCGAGAAATATGTAGACAAATTTGTTAAACATATATTTTTTTTTTTACTAATTTAACAATATAATAAATAAATAAATAAAAAAATTGACAACGCCTTTTCACGCATAGGCTTCGCCTAAGCGCGCCTAGGCTTTCAAGGCTTGAGGCTTGGCCTTGCCGCCTTGTCACGCCTCACGCCTTTTTGAACCTTGGGTGTATAGTACAACGTACACTCGAGTGTCCCTAATAATCCCCGATGTGACACCACACTTTATTGCAAGAGAATTAGAATCGGGGCAGTTGTTGACATCTTAAAATTTTATGAGTTCACCCCATATTCTAAATTTAGAGCGTTCGAATTAAGTTTTCGGACATTGTACTTACGTTCGAACTTAGATTTTGAACACATATTTACTCTTCGAATTTCTTTTTTCAACATGTATAAAATATGAGTGAAGCATTTTCGTATTAGAATTTTGAGCACAATATTCAAAAATTCTGAAATTCAAAATATGAAACGAACTCATAAAAAATTGAAATATCACTATCCGCTCCTCATATATTGGCAATCACATTAATAGCAATTTTTAAGCTTTTATCCATCTCAAAAGAAAAAAGAAAAAAAAGTTCAACAATAGCCAGTCGACTAAAGATCTATCTTGGGAATATGAAAAATCCAAAACAAAAGAAGAACATCATATAATGGGTGGATGGTTTCAAAACATCGCTACAAGCGTACAAATAATGGAATAATAAATTAAAAAAAGAAAAATCAAAATCAAGGCTCGGGTAGAGATTTCAAGAAGTTTATTGTCCAAGTAGATTCAACGAACAATAATGATTGTTTTTAATGCGTAAAAAAAAAAGATTTGTAAAACTAATTCATGTTCACATGGTATCAGGGGTTTATTAAATAAATATTATATTTTTTATTCAAAATTGAAAAAGTATTACAGAAAAAAAAAATTAAAAATTTAGGTCGGGACGCCACTCTGAGTGGCGTCTCGCTTTTGGGAAAATTTCGGGACGCCACTCACAGTGGCGTCTCGGACTACATTAAAAAAAAAAAAAAAGTTTCGGGGCAGAATTAAAAAAAAAAAAATATGGAGAGCGGGACGCCACTGTGAGTGGCGTCCCGGGGCAAAATTGAGAAAAAAAAAAAGTTGGAGAATGATACATAACGGAATCTACGACAAATATTGGTTCCAGAACGATACATAACGGAATTAGTAATATATGGGTGATTTAATACCAGTCATTAAATAAATTCCGTTATGTATCGTTCTGGAACAATATTTGTCGTAGATTACGTTATGTATCATTCTCCAACTTTTTTTTTTTTTTTTCAATTTTGCCCCGGGACGCCACTCACAGTGGCGTCCCGCTCTCCATATTTATTTTTTTTTAATTCTGCCCCGAAACTTTTTTTTTTTTTTTTAATGTAGTCCGAGACGCCACTGTGAGTGGCGTCCCGAAATTTTCCCAAAAGCGAGACGCCACTCAGAGTGGCGTCCCGACCTAGATATTTAATTTTTTTTTTCTGTAATACTTTTTCAATTTTAAATAAAAAATATAATATTTATTTAATAAACCCTGGTATCAGCCTTTATTTGGATTATTATGCTCAGTCCTCGTTTGGCAACTAAGATAAAGCGGAGATAAGTGGTCCTAATTTGGTTTATTTTCTTGTTTGGGATTTAAGATTTTAATCGGCCAGCCCGCTCGCAAACAATTGGTCAGGCCCATGACTCAAATCGTGAATTTTCATGATTAGGAATCTCACATTTCCCCTCCGACTATTAATCAAGCTCTAGAATCATATGAATTTTACCATCTTTATCCCCCACCTTTCACTTTATTTACAAGTAAAGCCACATAAATATAATGATATTGCTGTTGTTCATCTTCCATCGCAGATGCCCTAACCAGGTGAGTATTTTGGCCTTTTCCACTTTTCCCTTTTCTTCTTTTCCCTTTTCTTAACTTCAATTATATGTTCCTTCAATTAATTTGCTAAATGTCCTTTTATCGACTTTTATAATCAATGTGATTTTTTTTTGGGATTGGTTTTGGAAAAAACTCAAACCTTTATTATTATTATTATTATTATTATTATTATTATTATTATTATTATTTTATACTGCAATTATATTTCTAAACTTAACTATATTTTTTCTATTATACTCATAAAACATACTTCAAAAGACCCAAATTTTAGTCTTTTTTTCTCCAATAACCATTTAATGGGCTTTGAGTGATTTTTTCAATTAGTTGAATAAATGTCGATTTTTTTTTCTTTCTGCATGGTTTGAATGAGAATTTTTCTAAATTTATTGATGTAATGTTTTGCTCTACGTTTTAAGACTTGAGGGTATTTTTGTTAATAAAGATATTAATCTCAAATAAGAGGCATCTGAATCATAAATTCCAAACACCTTAATGTAATTCTACGTGAACAGTAAACAAATCTAAAATATTTCATTATCCAGTGTAATCTAATCCAGCTCCCAGACGAGGCCTTAAATCCTCTCACGTGTGAAGGGGAGCAAATCTTGTCTTGTCGCGGGTTTGTGTTAATTTGCAGGTTTAAGTTAGAATGTTAATTAAAAAATATATAAATAAATAAAAAATGAGATGGGGTGGGTGGCCACGAAGGTTGGTGCAATGCCATGAAAATTTGTGACCAAAAAAGGAAACTGGATTTGATAGAGTACTTCACTGCCACCGCTCCACATTTATGTAAGAATACCCATTTGCACTTTGTCAGATGATTGTTTTATTTTTTATTTTCAACTTCATTTTTCTAAATATTTTTCTCGACTATTTTATTCTATTCACCTACAACGTGACGCTCTGCCACACGCACCAGCTGTTGTATTAGCTGTCATCTTGACCGTTGACTCTCACCACACGCTCCACTATTTTCTAATACCAAATACTATTTGAATTTTTATTAAATTAGCTGGCATTCTAATCCAATGGCGATGATGATAATAATATTATAATCAACTAATACTAGGAAGATCAAGCAGTGAATTAGCAGCTACAAAACAACAACGATGAGTTAAAGTATCTCTGTTTTGGATTATGCACAAATAATTGACTGACTAATTTCAAATCTTAATCATCTCGAAGTAAAGATTAGAGATTGGCACAAGAAAGTGAGTTGTAAAAAGTGAAAACAAAAAAAGCTTTGTTCAAAAGCTAATTAAACAACCAGTAAACCGAAACAAACTACAATTAAAATTTCCAACTCCACTAATACAATTAGATTACCACATGATATGATTCGTTAACCCAAACCTCACATTTCATTAAAAAAGAAAAGAAAAAAGAAAAACAGGAATCTTCCAATTTCCAATATTCTCCCCCAAAAATTGCCATGCCCTCTACAAAGCCAACACATAGCTGATAATTGATTGTTTATGTCACCCTCTCCATCATTAGTCAATCAACAAAATCCTGCTTAAAAAAAAAGAAACAAAAACAAAGAGCAAATTTATATCAGGAAAATGCTACAAAGCACGTACAAAACTAAAAAAAAAAACGAAACCTGAGAATTTTTGGTGCATTGCACATCATCATGATTAAAAGTAGGTGTCCTTTTGTTGTCAGATTTCTTAGAGCCAATATGAGATTTCCTAAGGCCCAAAAAGCCCCTCCACCGAGTAGCAGGGGCAGGGGCAGGGGCAGGGCTCTTAGGCGGCCTGGATGCAAAACCCTCATCCTCCCCCTCCTCATTATCATTGTGAAGCAGCTCGTCCCTCAACGTCGTCGTTTTGCTGCTGCTGCTGCTGCACCCCTCCTTGAGCGGCAACAGCCGGCCTTTGAAGAAGAGCTCGTCGGCGCTCATCATCGAGTAATTGCTGACGGAGAATTCGAAGTCGGAGGAGACAGGGGCATCTCTGTAGGCTGCGGCGGCCCTGAGTTGGTGGCCGTGGGAATGTGATTGGGACTCTACGAAGTCATTGGAGAAGGAGATTCTAGGGCTCATCATGGGAGGAGCCCCTGCGCTGCCTTTGTGGTGCTCTGTGTTCTTTTGGTTGTACATTTCTAAACATGCCATCAAGAGATGTATGTAAATGTATATGGTATGATATGATATGATATGATATGATTATTGGGAATTTGGGATCATTATTTTTCCTTTTATTTTTCTTTTTTGGGTTTCAATTTCTGTTTTTTTTTTTTTCTTTTTCTTTCCAAAGGGGACCCTCTACCACTGTTGCAGTGCAGCAGTAGATGTTTTGTATTTATATCAGATGAGGGGGGACCTATTCATGTACAGTTTTTATTTTTATTTTTGGACACATTCAATTTTCTTTAAACAAGTGTGATTCTTAGTTGTGTTTTTTGAAGACTATTCATAACTTGTTCTTTACCAAGCTATAAATGTCAACTTATATAGTTGTTTAGACTTAAAAATGGTGAGTAAGATTTGTATTTTCTTAAATATTTAGAGGGGTAAGAATTCTAAATTAAATATTTTTACATAAAAACATCATAAAATTAAAATTTTTATATAAAATTAACTTGAGTTTGATAAATTGAACACCCTCTTTCGTTGTGTTTTTTTTTTTTTTGCATTCTTCTTCGGCCTGTCACCACCCTTTGCCGACCCGTCAGCCAACACCCATTGACGGATCAATACCATCTCGTCGGATCTGAGCTATCGCAAGTAGGGATGAGCACGGTCCGATTCAGTTCGGGGATTTTTTAGAAATCTCCAGAACCATACCATTATTTTTTGGGTACGGTTCGATTTGGAGAAAAATCAAAGTCAACAGTTCTTTTTTGGTTCTGGTACGGTTCAGTTCGATTTTCGGATAAATCTCCGTTTTATGTCCAAATTATAATCGTAAATTAAAATTATTAGATTATTGTGAATTTTAATTTTTACTTGTTAGTTGATAATTAATTAAGATACAAAATTAATAAAAATAGTATTTTACTTGTTAACTATCGAATATAATGAGATTTATACCTAATTTAATATAATTATAAATCGGTTCTAGCATCAGTTCTGGGTTCAGTACATAGACTTTAAGGGGATTAAAAAAATCTCTAAATCCTTCCCGTAAGAAAATTTGGGATGGTTCGATTTGGAGATTGATCAATGGTCAACGGAGATTTTTCGATTTCGGTACGGTTCGATTCGGAATTCAGTACGATTCAGGTATTTTTAAGTCCCGTGCTCAGCCCTAATCGTGAGTGAACAACGACGTGGGGAGGTTCGACTCTGAGCGGTACATGGTCCGAGTTGGTGACTTGAATTAACGAACGCCATCGTTAAGTGGTGGTTGGAGCTTCTGGTCATGAAGTCCCCTCAGCTGTCGATTCCAATTTTTCTTATATGTGCAGGGGCAGAGTCAGGGGGGTGCTCACCTGGCACAGGGCACAACTCGAATTTTTTCAGTTCCATTGAAACCAAAAAATATATATATTAAAAAATAGTAAAAAAAAATTATATTTGAACTAGAATTAGTAAATTTGAGTTAAGAGTAATATAGCGGGCTGACTACGCCATTTGTATACGCGCACGTGTGTATGTGTTTTTTAAGTGATTTTGACAATTTCAGTATTATAGGTGCTCTTATAAAATGAAAGAATGTCAATATGTGAACCATACAATTTCACTTTAATCAAAATCTAAAAGTACGGGGTATGAATGTTATTATATTTTTTACTTTTACATTCAAATACATCTCTTAAACTTATTCTTATTATTACAATTTCTATATGCAATCACGATTAATATATTTAGATATTCAACTATTATTCATTTTTTAATTCAAAGATCGCTTTATATAGAATTTTGTTTTTTCTTCAAATACTCTCTAAGTCAAGGATAATTATCCACACGCCTTGATTTAAGTAAAAGATTCCCCCTACAAATTTGGACTAGAGTCAAAGCAAAGACATCTCAACTTATCGTAAAAACTCTTGAAATTTATGCAATATACATTTAATCTTTCCTTATCTACTTTATTCAACGAGACAGCATATCCTGGGATGTAGATAGATAGATACACGATAACAAGGACAAGTCCTTGTAATCAAGATGTGATGGGTATTTTTGTCAAGACATGGCTAATTTGTCATTGAGCGAAGAAAGAATGTGGCGATGACCAATATCTTGGATAGTATCAAGGTCTTTTGTGGGCTTGTGGGAATGAAGCCAATTTGTCACTTCGCTGAGTTCTTAGTGCTTTGTGTTGGACATTTTGTGCATTACCATGACCAAAGTTTCCAAGATACAAAAAAACATTCTTGGTAGAGTACTCTTTTGGATGTTTTTTCCAGAGGTTTGAACTCGAAATAATACAATCAAATTATTCAACTTTGACCAAAGTAGAATCATAGTACATTATAATTTCATTCTCACTATAAATACAAACAAAACGCTAGAGTTATCTCATATTTTCTACATTATTTGTATCATGTAGTTAAATTAAAATATATTATGTGAATGTTGTGGGTCGATATACCTCGGTTCGCATCATCTCGCTATGAGAATAAGTACTTAATTTTAGACTGACGTGAAAGACAATAAACATTAAGCTAGCCAGCTTAACTTCCCGATAAAGACCTTCAGATGTTTAAATCAGTTCACATCATGCAGGAAAATTGCGAGCTAATTTTGTACCATCCTCGTTAGTTTATTAATGAATCACACGATAAGAAATAAAAAATCCGGGCGGTCGAGAAACCCACTTGATTTATTGCTTCATATTTCCATTTTTCTTTCTCCTCCCAACCTATGCAAACTATATAGTTCATACTAGTGAATATAACAAGAAACTCTTATGATTTATTTAATAATGTGGTCATGGTGAGTAGTACATTATATGTAGGGATAAAGAGATACAACAGGAAAAAAAAGGAGGGGGATCACATGATCACAGATTTCTTATATTGATGTATGGTTGAGAAGCAATAAATGGGGAGAGACAGGTGGGTTAAATGATATATGATATAATAGATGAATGTGTGCGTATAAATATATTATGAGATGAAAAAGATGCCAAACTAGGCCGATTTAATGGTGGCAGTTAACAGTTTCCATTGCTGGCAATGAAAGCTACTTGAGACATTTTCAAGTATGGAACATTAGGTTTCTGATGAGGTAATTTTGTATTCAATATTTTTGGAAAAGCATGTTTTCAACTTGGGGGGAAAAACCAAACAAATTTGAAAATGAAATTTTTCTAGGTGTATGAATAGACATATTAATTAATTATTTGTTTTTATTTTAGTCACTCTCATCATATATATTTGATATATGAATTTCGTATTGGTACATGTTTAACAATCCATGTTAATCAAATTTATATAGATTAATTTTCATTCTCGACTGAATTTCTGAATATATAAATTTTATTAGTAATATATTCGATTAATCTACAACTTCATAACCCCATTGGATATTATAACTTATCTCTGAATGACTTGATGCACCTTCGTATACATACTACAAAATTATTTTAAATTTGAAGCTAGGAATGACTTTTTTCTTTTTTCCTTCCATACCTCATGACGTGCACCTAGTTTAAGAAAATTAAGTAAAGCCTTGTTTGGTTGAGTCTAATTTTTTTTTAAAGAATTTTATAGTTATCGCCTTCAAATAAGTTCTTTTAAATTGTTCGGTACAAATTCTCGTTAAGTTCTAGAAAGCTTATTTGGTCTATTAAGTTATTATTATTAAAAAGTTACAAATTTTAATTTTTTCAAATAAACTCCTAGCTGTTGAAAAAAAATATTTTTATTCTTTTATGTTATAATAAATTATTTTATAAACTAACATATCATTTTGCATTTTACGGAAATATCTTTGTCAGACATAAGAGTTTTTATTTATTTATTATTATAATGTTTTTCTTATCGTTTTCCATATCTTTTTCTTATTTCTTAAAATTTGTTATAGGAAGTATTTATTTAATATTATTAATTAATTTATTTTATTTTATATATTCTTCTTTAATTTATGTATAAAACTTTTACATTTTTTAGTTATTTTTGTATTAGTAAATTATCATTCAATCAACTAATTTACTATATTTTAATTTAAAATTAACTATAAACTACCAACTATGATAATTCTCTTCAAATCTCATAATCCTAATTTTAAAAGCATTTATTTTTAAATAAATATGTGGATCCATAAAACCAATCTCCCATTTTTCTAGGATAAAGTTTTTTTAGCCACTTTGAAAATATACTCCATTTGATGGAATAGCTTCTAATCAAAATTTTGAATTTGAGACAATAGTCCTTTATATTCTTTGAAGTTAATTCTTCCGATAAAAAAGAAAAAGAAAATAGAGTTCCTCTGTGGGTTTTATTTCTCCAAATATTATTCAATTCACCAATGGGTTGAAATGTCATTTTCTATTGTACTTTTAATCTTCAAAGTTCATCCCACTTATTCTGGTACCAAACAAACCCTAGAGATAGAGAGAGACTGTATTGGCTAGCATATTATCGTGCAGCGACCACACTTTGACTGCCATTTGACTTATTTGATTACTAATTTACTATTCATTGAGCTGTCGGATCGACCCACCACCACGTGAATCCGATTTCCACCTCTATCTCTATTCTCCTCACATTTTCTAGTACGTACCAATTTTTTGTCCTTTTTTTTTTCCCCCTTTATTTCAAAGATAAATAAATTACGAGATATTTTTGACGGCCACACGAATTTCATGCCATGTGATAGAGGTCATATAAATATCAAATTTTACGGAAATCATACAATTTGCTCCCTTGCCTCTCTCCTCGATTTTTTTTAAATACTAAAATCTGATGATGATTAGCCAACAATATATCTAAAAATGATAGGTCACCGATAACTTCTCCGATAATAAAATTCCGTCGTTGCCGTTTGGTGCCAATCGCAACAAGCTTTAAAAAGATTATTAGGTGTGTTTAATAAAATCGCAACAAGCTTTAAGAAAATTCCGTCGTTCTCCAGTACTCGCATATCAATTATTACTACTTAAAAAAATTTAAAAAAAATAATGAGGCATGAATTTTAGGTCAGTTTAAATATAAAGATAGAAAATTATAAGAAAGTTAAAAAAGCATGGCAAAAACATAGTCTATTACATTTAAAAATGGTTTAAAATAAAAAATAAATAAATATTTAAGTAATAATATATGCAGGTCTCATATTGGTATATAACGGGACGGGTACCCGCGGGTACTCAGCAAGGGGTGGGGGTTGGGGATACATTATCCTCATCCTCGAACCCGCCCTCGCAGAAATATACTTCATACACATCCTTATCCTCTTCCCTGTTTAAAGCGGGTAATCCCCATCCCCCATAGGGGCGGAGGTGGGTGGGTCTCCGTTTGAAACAGTCTTATTGCCACCCCTACTTATTATGATTGATCATGTTATTTGTGAATTGACTTGGTTATGATATTATGAAATATGTTAGACAGTCATAATACTTGATAATTGTATTTGATGTATATGTATTGAATTTACTTGGTGATATGCAAAAATGACTGCTTTTAGTGCAAAAATAACTGCGTTTAGTATAATGCGACAGTCTTAAGTGTATAAGTGACACCTGTTATTCATTTGACAAAAAAAAAATTAATTGAAAAGTGACTTCAATTATTGGTTATAATTTAGTTAAAGAAGTTGCTCACATATATGTAAACTGGTAACTCGACTACTATAACTTGTATAACGATACGTTTTGCAAAAAGTGACTCATTTTAGTAAAACATTGACTGCTGTTAATGCAAAAGTGACCGTCTTTAGTGGAAAATGACACATTTTAGTGTAAAAGTGACACGTATAAGCTAAATGCTTGATTACAATATAATGTGAAAAAGTGACACTTTTTGGCGCAAATGTTATACTATTAATTAAAAAAGTGACAATGTTATATTTAAAATTCTTGATTACAATATAATATGTAAGAGTGACAATTGTAAGTTTAAGAAGTGACGATTTACAGTTCAAGATTGACAATATGCATTGAAAATGACACAACTATATTTTATAATAAACCCTTAATTATAATATAAAGTGTAAAGTGGCATGATCTTGTATAGAAGTGACAAGTTTTAGTGCAAAAAGTGACATTATTATATTTTAAGTTAAATTCTTAATGATAGTATAATGAGTAAAAGTGACACTTTTTAATAGAAAAGTGATATTTTTTAGGGCAAAAGCGAGAGTGTATGTTATATTCTTTATTAAATGTTTGGTTGCAAAAATGCATTTTAGTGTCGGTATCTGAAAGCTAAACCAATGGTAATGCACTATGACGGCACACACAATACATTTAAACAAGTATGTAATAAGATTCACTAAAAATAACTCTCATTCGTTTATCTCAACGCATGAATGTTACATTTGAACCAACAATTGAGAAAATATATATATATATATATATATATATATATATATATATATATAAACGAATCTAACATATTTTAAGGTTCTAAGAAAATACAAGAATGTCATATATTTTGCATATATCAACTCGAATGTATTCTGATCAAACCATTCTTCACCGCGCGATAAAAAGTTATCATGTGAAACTTAGGTATCGAGTCAAACGCATCAAAATGCATTTAATTGTTCATTTTTCACCTCCTTTGTTCATTTTTAGATCGTTCTCTCTCTCTTCCTGATCTTCACCGCTACAATAGATACGCTTACTTTTCAACACACCAGCACAACATTTTACATACACAATTTTCAAAAATAACAACTTCAACCTGCCAAACATCAAGTGCAACATTTCAGGATTAAAATATGTTTGATATGACTACGTGCTTTGATTTTAAACAGGATACACTTAGTATCCTAAAGTTTATAATTCAAATACACCCCTCTACAAATATATACTATGAGTTTCAAGAATTTCAAAACATAAATGTTTAGAATCACACCCATAATAAACTACCAACAAACCAGAACACAAAGACGATACAATCTACAAAAATGGTTTATGCTTCCACAATCTTAGCTTTCTTCGACAAATAAATATCATCAGCTTCATGTAATTTCTTCATATTCCTCATCACATACGTCCAAGAAATCTTTCTCAGTAAGACAAAGCACATTACTTAAACCCCAATTTTTCTTAACTAAACCCTTTGTCGACAAAAGATGGACGACCGAGCACTGATACGTACATATTTGTGTGTATTCTTGGGGTGTTTTTATGTCTTGTTTTGTGTGGTTTAGTCGGGTTTAAGTCGTATTTTGTCCTATTTTTCTTTATTTTGCATTTTTGTAACTTTTGACATCTTTTTAGTATTTTTCGTATTTTCTCATATTTTTATACATTGTTTTAGGAGAGTCAAGTGTTTTAAAATTTTAATGGTGGGTGTAGTATAGATAAGATTCGTATGGCTTGGTATTATCGGAATTCAAGTGCTTAGAGATCAATGGGTTTTTAGCTTGAGAAATTAAAGGAAAAATTATAATAAATGGAAAATTACGAAAATCTATGATGATAAACGAGTAACTATGAGTAACTATGAAAAGTAAAGCAAGTATTTTGGATGCCTCGTGCATATACCATATTGAAATTGCAAGCAATAATCAAAATAAGCAATAAAAAGCAAAGAAACAACAAAGTACAAGCATGAAAACCTAAGGTACAACTATGCATGCATGATCATGAAAATCTAAATAATGCAAATCAACAATAATAGAAAGCACCAATGGAAAGAACAATAAAAGTTGACGTGAACGTTAAAAACTTTTCGAAAAATAACTAGAAACGAAGAGTAGATATAAGATTCAACTTAAAACCATGCATCAAAATAAAATCCAAAATACAGCATAGGAAATACTTAAGATAAAAACAATCAAGGACCCGTTCTATGATCAAGGTTTATCACTCACATAGATTCCATAAACCAAATCATAAATCTAACAATAAATCTAAGAGTTAAGGCAAAATGCATAAACTGAAGAACAAGCTTGAAATTGAAGAACAATGAAGAAAATTAAGAAAAACTTACTTGAATTAAGGAATGGAATAACAAACTTGAATGAAACAATCCAAAATAAAATCCAAGTGATGACTTGAATTCTTCTTGAGCTTACAAACCCAAGGAAAAGTTTGAAATTAAATCTAAGAACTAGAGAAAGAAATTAAATCCGAAATCCATCTAAGAGTTGGGAGGAGAGTTCATCTCTTCTTGAATTCATCTAACAACTATTTATACTAGGTTTGAACTAAGGGAAAATGGGTCAAATTAGCCTTAAAGGCTTGAATCTCCTGGGTTTGACCCGAATTTACACCTTGGCTTGATGTTTGGCGTTGTTGTTGGCTTGGGGTGTCACTTGGCATGGTGTGGGGCGTCCTTGGAAGCTTGGAAAGGGAGCTTTCCAAAGCATGGCGTTGGAGATTGGCATGGGAACTTGGAAAGGTATGGCGTTGGGGCTCTGCCAAGGGTTGGTATGGGCGTTGGCTTGGGCTGGCAAGGTGTTGGGCGCTGCTAAGGGTTGGCAAGGGCGCTGGCTTGCGTTGGCAAGGTGCTGGGCGCTGCCAAGGGTTGGCATGGGCACTGGCTTGAAATCCATTCGTTTCACCTCCTCAAAAACCTCCCAAAAAATCTCATGATTCACACAAAATATTTTCAGATATTGAGATAATGAAAGCTCGATAAACAACAAGTGCACACTGATCTTCGCAGGAAATCGACGTTCGGGATGAAAATTACTAAAAGACCACAATCCATGCCTGGAGAGAGACTCCATTTTTGGGTTCTGATTATGTACTTGAGGTAATTGTAACTGGGCACTAATCTTTGTCTAATATTCTCATCATTAGAGAAGGGTATCTATAAATAATTGTGACGATGTCGTTTTGGAAAACGCCACTAAACAACGTGGAAAACTGGATCTTGGGTAAAATTAATTTCTTGAGGTTTGATAGAAGAAGCAAGGCAGCCTCTCATGATATCGACAATCTTGGTTCTAGTAAACCCCTATTTTTGGAAGAAACTGAGCATGGGGTTTGGTTTATTGGGGCTATTATGCACTTTTTTAGAAGCGAAAATATATTTCTCCGGAGACAGGCCACGTAAACTCACTAAGTAGGAAATAATGTACTCTTTTTTCGGTAGAGTTTGTATTGTTTGACTGCTCTCGAGAGTTGAAAGTGAAGGTCCAACATTTTTGAGACAACAGAAATTCGCGAGACGTTGATTTTGATGTATCCTTATATAGTTGATCGGGTTATGATTTTTTAATATTGCGTACACCACAAATAAAATAGTATTTTATCGAGGGAAAAATCTTTCGGTAATCAATTTACCGAGAGAAGATCCTTCGGTAAAACCCTCCTCGGTAAATATTTACGAGGGAATCTTACTCTCGGTACCGAAGGTTCCTTTTTTCGGTAAATTCTTGGGCCTAAATATATATGCTCTCGGAAAAACCAATGGAAAAATACCCTCGGAAAAACCAAAAACCGAGGGGAAATGTACCCTCGACAAAACCGAGGGTAAATATCCCCTCGGTTTTTCCCTCGAAAATATTAAAAAATAATATTTTCAAAAAAAAAAAAAAGGAAAAAACCCTAGGGAACTCATGCCCTCAGTTTTTTCGGGGGAATTTACCGTCGGTATTTTCCGAGGGGAATATTCCCCTCGATTTTTTCTTTTTTCTTTTTTATTTCTAACTACTAATTTTAATTCCTGGTTATTTATTAGAATACTCCAAGAATTTTAAAAAAATCATTAATAAACAAACCAATTATTATATAAATATCTGGAAATTTAAAATTATTAAATTTGTTGAACAAAAGTGTTTAGTAAAAAAGTTTATAAAAATATAAAATAGTCCTATGACGGGGGAGGCTGCGGCGTGGGATACTGCTGTAAACGAGCTAACAGCTCGACCATCTGGGCGTTCACCTACGCCTGAAATTACTGCTGCTTCTGGCGTTGAGGCTCACGTTGACGCTCAGACTTTTTGTATCACTGCTCCATCGCCTCTTGAGCTCATCTCGTGTCCTCCAGCTCCTCCCTCTGTGCCTGGAGCTGCACTTCGAGCTCTCTCACGGGGGTCCTATCCTGCTGGGAGGAGGAGGAGAAAGAAGAGCTGTCTCGAAAACCCTTCGCAGCAGCCACCAACTTCCCGAACAAGTCGGTATCGTAATGTCGGCCTTTACCCGACCCGACAACGTCGAGAAAAATAAGGTTAAGGTCAACCTCATTTTCCGGATCCTGTGAAGAAAATGTGTATTTACCGATCAATACCCGATTTTCGTGGTTCTATGACAATGAAACGCACCTCTTGGCACCTTCACAAAATCACGACACTTCGTTGCTTTGCGTTTCCAACCTAACAAGTTGATCGATCGTATCTTGGTTGTTGGTCGAATTATACGACATGTGTAAACCGCACATGCTAGGTGATATTTTTTAATCAAAACCGGATCAAAAACACCCCACGTGCCTAAAATGATAGGATTTGTTCTTTATTTTTACCCCTTTTTTTACTTTTATTTTTTCCTTTTTTTTATTTCAAAAAAAAAACGAGGGGATGTATTTCCCCTTCGTAATTTTCCGAGGGCATATAGTTCCCCTCGGAGTCCCGAGGGGAAATACATCCCCTCTTTTTCTTTAAATTAAAAAATAAAAAATAATAGAAAACACGTATTACCGATCAACACTCGATTCTCGTGGTTCTATGACATCGAGACACACAAAATCATGACGCTTCTTCGCTTTGCATTTCCAACCAAACAAGTTGATCGATCGATCGTATCTTGGTTGTTGGTCGAATTACAAGACACGTGTAAATACGCACATGCTCGGTGATTTTTTCAAATGTTGAATGGATGGATCAAATTTTATCTAATGATTTTGCAGATGATACTAACTGAGTGTGTGAAGAAATATGGCGAAGATATGCCTCAAGAAAACCCTTTTTATAACTGATGATGAATATGGAAAATGTTGGAAGGTCAAGATTAAGACATGCGATAACCGTTTAACAGGAAGAATAAAAAAAGCATAAGAAACTCTATTAATAATAATTTGTAGGGTTAAGTTGATTTATCATTTAAAATTAATAAATAAACTCTATTATTTAATATATATGTATGTATATATATTAAAAAGAAATAAAAGTAATTTTAATAGGTAGATAGCTTGCAATTGTTTAAAATAATAAGATATGGTTTATTTTTACGATATTATATATTCTTTATTTTTTCTTGAATTTTTTTTAATTTCCAAAAAATCGAGGGGAGATTTTTTCCCTTTGTTAATTTTCGAGGGTAAATTATTCCCTTCGGTATTTACGAGGGGTAAATCTCTTTGGTAAGTATACCTCGGAAAGCCTTCGGTAATTATGGCAGCAAACATTAGCGCCGTGTTTCTGAGGGATTTACCGAAGAGAGTAGTACCGAAGGTAAAATCCCTCGGTAAAAATTACCTTTTGTAATGCTCTCATAATTTACGAGGGTAATATTTCCCTAAGTGTTCCCCTCGGTAAAATATTATTTTTTTGTTTTTTGTTTTTTTTTTCTTTGTAGTGGTAGTGTGTTACTATGGAAAGAGATTGATTATCTTTGGGGGTTAAAGCTTCATCGCCGATTCTATTCCCATTTGCAGGGACAGACAGAGAAGAAGGTTTTTTTTTTCCATTATTCATCTAAAATCGAAAAAAAATAGAAAACGCGTGCGGAACGATCGACGCCCGACCCCCGTGGTTCCATGACGCCGAGGCGAACCCCTCCTCCAATTTGGAAAAATCACACGCTACGCTCCTTCGCGTTTCCAACCGAAGGAGTTCATCGATCCTTCGTATCTTGTTGTTGGTCGAATCCCACGACACGTGTGGACACCCACGTGCTCGTTGGTATTCTCCGATCGAATTTGGGGTCAAAACCACCCCATGTGCCTAAGATGATAGGATCGATCGAGTTTTCATATTTTTTCTATTTTTTTCTATTTTTTTTATTTTTTTAAAACCGAGGGAATTTAATATCCCTCAGAATTCCGAGGGATTTTTTCAGAATTCCCTCGGAATTACGAGGGATTTTTCATTCCCTCGCTTTTTTTAAAAAAATAAAAAAAATCAGGAAAAAAATAGGTTTTATTTCCGGGACCCCGAGGCGCACCCCTCCCCGCCCCGGTCGTAATTTATTGAGTTTTCTTACTATTTTTTACTATTTTTTCTATGATAAAAAAACCAAAATAATATAAAAATATTAAAAAGTAGAAACAAAACCCAAAAAATTACGACCGTGGCGGGGAGGAGTGCGACTCGGAGTCCCGAAAATAAATCCTACTTTTTTATTATTTTTTTCTATTTTTTACGAATTTAAATTCTTTTTTTATATTAATTAAATTTACGAGGGAATACAACTTCCCTCGGAATCATTTCGAGGGAAACCATGTTCCATCGGAATATTTTCGAGGGAAATTGTATTCCCTCGAAAATTTAATTAATATTTAAAAAAATAAAAAATAAACCGAGGGATCTATATTTTCCCTCGATTTTTCGTTCGGTAATTATGGCGGCATGTTTTGGCGCCTGAATTTCCGAGTGAAATTTCGAGGGAATTATATTCCCTCGGAAATAATCGAGGGAATTCTCTGTCCCTCGGTTTTCCCTCAGAAATTTTCGAGGGAAATTAATTCCCTCAGTTTTTCCCTCGTAAAACTGCTGTTTTTTTGTAGTGTACATGTTCATCATGTTTCCATACTGCTTATTTGTAATATGGAACCAACCGTGAATTATGAATAAAGTGTGAATTATATCAATTTGAAGAACTATTATTATTATTATTTTTTATCTCATGTGAATGGATATTATAGATTCCATTGTAATCCCATACTAGTTAAATCACTGTATGCATTAAGTTTTTATAAAGAGAATTTAGATGCAATGGTGCAGTACGGATCAAATGTATTGAGTGTGGTATGAAATCAAATATATTATGGTTAAATTAACTAAGAAAATCTAACAGAATTAAGAAACAAAATTGCCCCCCCAAAAAAGGAGAGAAAATCTAAAGAAGAAAAAAAAGTTTCTTGAATCCACCATCACAGATCATTTCTACGTAACTTCTTGCAATGTAACGAATTCGGACAGTGAAAAAAAATCACAATCACAATTCCTACATAAATTCAAAAAAATGGCAACTATAAATCTGAATTAAACAAAACACACCACCACAAAGACACCAGAACAAATCTCTGCAAACAAACAAGAACAAGAAAAGAAAAAAGGGGAAAAAAAGGAAGAACAGCAACGGAGGCTCCAACCCGTTACTGACCAAAGTCCCACCACCTAGCAACTTTAACCTCCGACAAAACCCACAAATCGATTTCCATAGTATGGTTGCCCTGAGTTACGACCAATCGTACTAATTCAAGCCCGAAATTAAGCTCATAACCCGAAACCACGAAGTCAATGCCAAACCTACGTTGCCTCCTCTGCCGCATACTTTGCTCGCACTGGCTCTTTGCAATTTATTTGATTGTTGTTTCACATGGAAAGTTTTGGAGGTGCGTTTACAATTTGAAGGTCACTCATCACAAAAAATCACCAAAAGAAAAAACCCATGTAAAGACGGTAGCATGCTGCATGCGAATCGCTTGCCATATTGACATATACACCACAATCAATCATTTCCACCTCATTTTTGCATGATCAACAGACGAGTTGTTTGGCTCATTGATTTTTGTTTAAAGTACTTGGAGCCCATTTTTGAAATATTTTAAAAATGGTAGAATTGAGTTCCTTAATGTCAAGTGAGTTAAGCAGCAACTCAAACGTAATTCTGTAATATACATTTCTGTAATATATTAAATTCCAATAACTTTACATACTACATACGAAATTTAAATTACGTACTAAGGAAATAATTTTGTAATATACCCGGGTTAAATTCTAAACTTGATATCACCTATAGTCCAGTTCATAATTACACAGTACTTAGAACACCGAGCTAAATATACTTCTTGTACTAGGCATACAATTATGTACTACACCCGGGCTGACTGCTACAGCTCAATATATAATTACAGACTAGTTAGGAAACCGAACTGTCTTGAATTAATGAAATTTTCTCAAAAACCCTCTCAATAAATATACGACGACATTTATGTTAAGAACTTGGGATAAAAGTCTACACTGCAATCCTAAAAAATTTACGAATCACCAATTCCAGACTAGTTATAAAAAAAATAATTGAAATAGAGTTAATAAGATTGCAAGAATATATACAGAATCAAAACGTACAAGAAAACAAAAATAAAAATTGGAATATAGAAAATTAAATATCCAGCTTTCAATCCATCTTCATTAAAAAGCATAGCAAAGATTCTAAATAGAGGCATAGAGAGTCCTGGGCTCTTACGTGTGTTTTATCTTACCTCACCACAAAGCAATGCCAATTAGCCTTCACACAGAATCAGAATTATCTACAGTAATAACAACAACAGCAGAACAAAGTAGGTATATATGTGGTTGTACGTGCACAACAACAATTTTTTTTTCTTTAAAAAATATATATATTATGACTGAGTACCGGCTGTGACAGTTCATAGATTACAGATCCTTGGGCAGAGATCCTCCAATTTTCACCCTCAGGTGTTACGTGCTATTGTCTGTTGTCTGTTTGTGTTCATTATTTATTTTATTTGTCTAAAACAAAGTATTCCTTTCGTTCTTCGAGAACAACTCTAGAATGTTGCACAAAAAAATGAAAACCGACCATGTAAAAGAGTTACATACTAGTATGTTAGAATCCATAGTACAAGTAACAGAAAAAAAAAAAGAACAAACTAAAGCAAACAGGATCAGAGCAGTCTAACTTGTCATTCCACACTGCACAACTAATAAATTAGTGCATATCAAAGCATCGATGAGAATTCCCGATGACTAGTACAAAACCAACCGATTGAAAGATACAGACTAGTACTACCAAACGATGGACAAAAAAGTTTCTTTTCATTTTACAAGGCTACTTTTCTTATCATATTGAAAGTGCCCTTAGCATTTATATTCAATTCCAATAACTTTACATACTACATACGAAATTTTAAATTACGTACTAGGGAAATAATTCTGTAATATACACAGGTTAAATTCTAAACTTGATATCACCTACGGTCCAATTCATAATTACACAGTACTTAGAACACCGAGCTAAATATACTTCTTGTACTAGGCATATAATTATGTACTACACCCGGTCTGACTTCTACACTTGTTATCGGCTACAGTTCAATATTTAATTACAGAAGTTAGGAAACCGAACTGTCTTGGATCAATAAAATTTTCTCAAAAACCCTCTCAACAGATATACCACGACATTTATGTTAAGAACTTGGGATAAGAGTCTACACTTCAATCCCAAACAATTTACGAATCACCAATTCTAGACTATATATAAATTACATACTATTGGGCAGTATAAAATGACATTGCTCCTATTCTCCATTTGCATATACACATGACGAAAATCTAATAAGGAACTGGGCATATATAACGCTCCTTGTGAAGGGGATTAATTCCATACTAACCAGCACAGAACAAACTTGAATAAAAATACAGACTGGTACTAAAAAACGATTTACAAAAAAGGGCGCGAATAACTTACGGAGGGGGAGGAATGTTCTTCATCTTCACTGGCTACGAGCAGTATAGATTTGAAACTGTACTACTATACTTGTATATATAGGGAGAAACACAAATTTGAGGGTTACCGGTGAGAATCAACGAATCACCCCATTCAATTTCGTGATTCCCTGAAGCATTCTATCGAATTTCAGAATTTCGGGTAGTACCACACCCACCTCACATCTTCAATTCACTTCAAACCCTAGCCACAAAATCCAAATTTTCCATCTTGCATGATTCGATTTTCTTCAAAAACAGGATCTGCTTGAGTTTTCTTCCTCGCGCAAAAATTATGTGGTCCCGATTTCGGTTGTATAGTCTGGATTTTGAGGAATCTGTTCACAAAATCTGATTTGGTTGTCTCGATTTTTGGTTTGTTTGAAATCTATTTGCTTATTTTGCGGGATGTAACATTGATAGTCGGGCGTGAGGGAGGGATTATTTTTGGACATGATTAATGTTAATTTGGGGGTACCATTGTCAAAATCCTTGTATTAGTGAGTAAGTGGTAAATATTATTATTGGATGGATTATTTGGTTTAGTTTTTTTTTTTGATATTGACCTAGTTGGGAATTCTCCCATTTTATTTTAGGGGCTATCGTCAAATATATCATAAGAAAAAAATATTTTATCAAATACTTGAAGTAATTATACAAGTTCTCAAATAATTCAACTAAAGATGTACAATTACAAAGTTATCTCTATTAAAATAATATATATAAATAATATAAATAACTCTTACCCCACCGCTGACGGCCGTCGTTGGCGATTTTTTTGGCAATTCTTTGCCGAGAATTTTTTAGGGCAGAAAATATAAAATAAGAAATTCTCCAATATTAATTAAGAAATTTTCTTATATTTTTAGCCATAAATTAAGAAATCTTAGCATAAAGTAAGAAAATTTCTTAACTTTTCGAACATAAAAGAAAAAATTTCACTATAGAGGTAAGAAAAATAAAATGATATTGCCTACCACTCAAGGAGAGTGCTCGATTTAGTTCCTGAGGTAAGCAATGATATGACAATCAGTGTTGTAGAATGAACACCCATTCTTCAGCCCACCAATCTTCTTTGCCTTTACCATCCTCCTCAACATCCTTCGTAAGCCCTTTTATTCCTCCGAGTAAGGTTGTCGCAGTATAATTTGTGTTTCTTGTTTCCTCCACTACTTTCTTCCAATCGTAGTAGGAACCCCCTTCTCCCTAAAAAGGTGAAGTGAGATGCAAAATTGTATGCTTTGATAATCATTAGTCGGGGCTATATGTCATGCATTTTTAAAGGAAGGATCAATCATTCCTTAATCCATTATAAGTGCCAAAAAGAAAAAAGAAAAAAACACGGAAGACACCCGCCCCCTTCACATCCTTTGTTATAGGCGTCAACTTTACATAATTAATAAAGAAATAATAAAACAAACCAACCAAGAACATAAATCTCTTACACAGCCGCCCCTTTCATTTCATTTTCTCATCTTCAACCTCGGAACTGCCCACCCAGAAATCACCCAAATTTTTGTTTCTCAATTGAATATGCGAATTTATTTTACAAATAAAAACAACATATATTTGAATGATATATACCTTTCTTTTTCTTCTCTTTTTGATCTGGATTCACTTGTATCTATTATATATATATATATATATATATATATGAATTGATTTTTTTTCTGGAATAATTGATGTTTGATTTGAATAATTGGTTCTTATTTGTGTCATTATATAGGCCACTTTCAACGTTCTTCATTTTAACCGTTGCAAACCTTCTTCTTCTCTCTTTTTTTCCTTTTTAAAAAATTCACACATAGAGAGCAATTTTGATAAAAGGGAAAAATATTGTAAGGAGTCAAAGTTGCTCCCTACGTGCAGAGAGTTCAAGTGGAAAAGAAAAAGAATCTCCCTATTTTAGGGAGGATCTTTAGGGAGCTTGTTTGAGCAATATTCATGGATTTGCCTTCCTAAAATGACTAAGGAGTCGTTATAAGGCGGCTGTTGGACACAGTCTTAGAGCTAATTACAAAGAGTACCCTTGAGGGTTGATCTAACTAAAAAAAACTTAAATCTCAATTAAATTGAATTAGCAAGTTGATTTTTTTTTTAATTGGTCAAAACTCAAGGTACTTTTTGTAATTAACCCAGTGATTATAACTAAATCCACAAAAACAAATGAAACCTGAAGATAAGACAACCCTGCAACAAAATTATTGTCATACAAATTATTTTTCAAGAAATCCTTTAAAACTATTTGAAACTTACCATCAACAGACTAGTGCATGAAATTAATAAAGCCATATCATTAAGAGATCAGAGCATAAACCAGATTGCACAAGAGCAAAGACGATATCACGGCCAGTAACTATCTCAATGATTTTCAACCTCTTCTTCAGAAATGGAAATGACAAAGAACAATAACCCTTGGGATCATGAGTATAATATTCCTCGGTTAGCCATCAGAAGATAAAAAATATCAAAAAAGATTAATTAAAAAACTGATTTAAAAGATTACGCCTATCAACAATTTGCAAAGCTTGCATGGCTAATATATATATCAGCTTAATGTTTATAGTGTAAATTTAATCATCCAAATAGGTCACAAACATGCAGTTCATATCGTATAGTTTAGCTAATGTGAAGTCACATGAAACTAACCCTAAAAAGAATAAGAAAGTGCGGAGATAAAATAACAGAATTTAAAATAAAGGGATAAAAAACAAAAACTATGAATGCAACATATCTTGATTGGATGTAAGGAATGTAAGGACTCGTCCGCAAATCAACTAAACATCCAACATTTCCTATATAACCAGAAAAAATAAGAGAGAGAGAGAGAGTAAACTCTTTTAGAAAAGGTAAAGATCTAAACGGGAGCCACTCATCCTCGCTCCTCTTGCTAACGATAGAACTTCATCCAAAAATCATGGTTATGGATTATTAGACCAAGAAATTTACCGAAGTTAAACTCATCATAAAGACAAAGAGTAGCCATAAAACTTCATTTACGTAACCTATGAGTTATCTCAATTATTACCATGACTATCTGATATGAAGTACAAGAATCTTGAAATAAAAGAGATAAAAGCAGATAAAGTGGAAAAAATAAATTGTCTTATATGTTTTTTACAAGCAGAAATTCAATTTCCCCTTGCATTTCAATCAGGTATTAGTAGGTACTAGGAAGTGCTTCACATAAATCTTTAGTTCATGAACCAAGAATGTCCTTAGAATAATCTTCAAGTTAGCCAATTACAACAAGAATCAAGTCAATAACTAATTACAAATTGGGGATTACATATAGAAGACAAACATCAGACATATATTAGTGAAATTTCTTTTTAGGACCTAGTTTCTCGATGAGCTCGAGTTCTTCTAAACAACAAGTTCCATTTGCTGGGAAAACTAAGGTGCTCAGGCATCAAATAAGTCCTATAAAATCATATGCAGAAACAAAAAAAAACCTTTATGTCAATTAAAAAAAATATATATATATGCAGAAACATATTGGTCTACAGTAACTCCTATAAAATCATACACTAACAACTAAAAACCTTTATGTCAATTAAATCCACTAAGAACAACCCAAAATTAATAATTTGAATTTATTTAAAAAAGATAGACTTAATCAAACGAACCTATAGGCGAATGTTCTAGAAGCTCTCGTAAGCATCACTCATACTGAAAGAGCTGTCGTGCTTTAATGATATTTCCCACCTCTGCAGCTTCCTGGCGCTGTAAATTGAATAAACTAGCATCTTTGGTAAAATAGGGTTCCAAGAAAACTAATTAGTTAGTTCCATTCACATCTGAAGTTTAATATAACAATCGTATGAGATTAGGGTTCATTCTCCCACATATATGCAACTTTCTCTCCTTTTCAAATTTTCAATTGATCGAAAAATGGAATTAACTCGGAATTATAGTCAAGAGCATAAGAATAAGATGCATGAAGAGAGAGAGCCCTATGCAAGGTAAGATGGAATTGGAGGTGTGACTGCAAATATGCGAGAGGCGGTGGGTTTGGAGTTGTTTCAATTTGGGGAAGAATCAGTCTATTATAACTATTTTAATTTATTTACAATTTAACATTTTTAAGAGAAAATCTCATGTCGATTTTTCCAAATAACCAATATGTAGTCTTTTAAATCAAGTCGATTTTTAAACAACCAATGTGAAATTTTATTTTAACATCGATTTCTTTATAACCGATGTGATATTTTTTAACATCGTTTTTATTAAAATGATGTTAAACTGGCGAGAAGTTCATACAAGACTTGTGAGTCATTCGTTATCAACAATTTATAACCCACATGCCCCGTCATATCGATGGTTCACCACTAGAACCTAAGTGAGGTTCCATCCTAAAAACAATTGGTGATAGGAAGAGGGGCCAACTAGGCTTATATACATGATTCCCTCTTTATATTTAATTAATGTGCGACAACTCAAAAGTGACAATATCACAACATCAATCAACGCAGCAGAACATGACTTACCTCCGGCGAGGGGCGGGTGTTGGCTTTATAGAGGGTGAGGCGGCCATAACCGGGAAATTGATTAAACTTCTTTAGTTTAGGGTTTCTGAGTGATATATATGTGTGTGGGTGGGTGGAATGGGGGGTTAGATGTAGGTATATATGATCATTTAGATGTGATTTTGATTAATGGGATGTATTTAATTTAAATGAGAGAAAAAGTTAGATGATTATTTTAATGTTAATCTAAGTGTACATAAAATTATCCCTACAAACAATTAGTTAATATCATCTTTATCCTTTGATAATTAATGCTAATCTAAGTGTACATAGAATTATCCCTACAAACAATGTGTTGATATCATCTTTATCCTTTGATCTTTTTTCTGCCAATCTAGTTTTTAGCTTACTTAAATCAGTTATTAGTTTAATTTTTTATTTTTAATCTCTTTTAATTATCCATTTTCTAGATAAAGTTTAATATTACTTTAATCTAGTACTTAATAATATCATTAAATAGTCTTTGTGGAGATACTTTTGTTCCTCGTATCTATTCGGATGTGCTAAAGAAATAGGCGAACAATACTCCACTATCTATGTTTATTATTGTTCACTAAGTAATAAAGTTCATTGATTCCTCAGATTTATGAAATTTATTAATTGGATGTTCATTACTTTTTACTGAAAATTTATTAACTATACACTGAACATTCAATTGGTTGCTCATTTCTCTTAAATGGTTGTTTATTTGTTAACTATTGAAGGAAAAACACAATTAGTGTGCATTCGTCAATAAGTAATTGATAAAAGATAATTTAGGTATTTGTTATCTTTATGTATTATGGAAACATTGATACCCGAGTATTTGATAAATAAGAGAACCCTAATTTTACCCTATACTTAGGTCAAGATTCTAACTGCTTTGTAAGTTTAAAAAATTGTTTTCTCACGTTTCAACCGTTGGATCGCTTTATTTTACAGAACCTTCAAGACCTATTTAATTATGTTCTGAACAGTGGAGATTGAATTTGGTGTTATGAGGAAATATATACAAAATCCCGAACAAAGCACATTTTATTTTTGGAAATTTCTGTGCAGCATTTTTCAAAATATTATTGCGCACAATAGAACCGTTGGATCAAGCCAGATTTTGGATATATTATTTCGAACATATATATGTTCAATGTGAATGGTCGAAATTTGAATACGAGGTCTGAAAAATTATATAATGAATTTTGAGCATCCCAAAACTGATTGCTCAGTTTATTTTAAAAATTCAATTACGCACAATATAACCGATGGATGAAGTTGTATTTTTGATATAATATTCAAGATATATATTGGTTATAAATATGAACGGTGGAGATCGGGTTTGAAGGTCTATGTCATCAGAAAGTGGACAAACCTATTTCCCGAAACTGTTTGCCCAACTTATTTTAAGATTTCAGTTACGCACAATATAACCGTTGGATGAAGTTGTATTTTTGATATAATATTGAAGAGATATAGTGGTTAAATATGAACGGTGGAGATCGTGTTTGAAGGTCTATGTCATCAGAAAGTGGAAAAACCTATTGCAAAAACAAAATTAGGAAAGAATCGTATCTTTCCTTCAAGGTAATTCGAATTACCCTATTATTTATTAAATGCAACTAATAAATATTTGTTTATATGGAAATATGGCATGGTATGTATTATTGTGCACAAAGCATGTATATGTATATATGTTACCTATGATTATATGCATGTGATGTTATGTACAATATTGACAAACATGAAATTTTGCAATACTTTAATGATATTCATAGAGTACATGATTAGCTGAGAGATTGATCATGATTTTGCCAATATGTTTAGTTAATCATGAATTTTGACGAATTGATAGATTCATGTATGTTGATCATGAATTTCGATGAATTGATATATTCATGTATGATCATGATTTTGCCAATATTTAGTTGATCATGAATTTCGATGAATTGATAGATTCATGTATGTTGATCATTAATTTCGATAAATTGATAGATCCATGTATGTTGGTAATTCTCTTCAAGCTGGTTTTATAAGCTACTTTCAATATATGTATTATTGATTGTACATTTGCATATTTTCATGATAATGAAAGTTCATGAACGATAAAAAATTGTATAAATAAGTCTTGTGATAAAGTATATTCACATGATATCAAAGAAAGATTATGACATACTTAAAATTGTATAAATAAGTCTTGTGATAAAGTATATTCACATGATATCAAAGAAAGATTATGACATACTTCAAATTCATTATCTAAAGAAATTGATTGAACTAACTCAATATAAATATAATTTTGATATACTCAAAAGAAATTGAGTGCTACCATCATTGATTTGATGTGGAAACTAGAAGAACTATATTTCCACAATAATATCATCCACCAACCCCCAACTGACAAAAAATTGTCAAACTAAGTCAAGGTCGATTCTCTAATGAACTTGAGACTTCATATTGACCCCAAATCTTATATGGAAGTATCTGTAGTTGAGAAATTTCAATAAATTTCGGGATGTGCTCTAAATGAATATTTTGAAAATTTTATGAAATACTACTTCCAAGGCTAAGAATTTAGTGAAAAGAAATTTGTTTGCTTGCTCAAAAGGGTCAATGACTTTGATATGTTGCGATTAAAAATATGTCTTACCATATGTGAAAAAGAAAGTCACTTTAAATGACAATAAGTAATTGAGAGATACGATCTCACTCTATTTTTTTTCCACTTGAGCAAATATACTGATGCACTTGTATAGTATTAATTATGATAATAAGTCATTGATAGACATGACATTATTCTTCATAAAACAATGTTAGACCTCTGGATAAGGAAATTTCTTGAGGCTAACTAGGATCGATATGAATTGTGGAAATAATCGCAAAGTAAAGGGGAAGAGACATGTTGATCCCTACCTATGTGAGGAGAATGAAACACAGTATTTGTAGAAGTCATGGAGGTCCTCCCAATAACCTTGATTAGTTAATGTATATCCTCTATATTGATTGATGAAATTTGTTTATTTCTTACTTTGCAAAGAAATTGTGAAAGTATAATCAATCGTCCATATTAGACTATTGTATTTGGTCTTAAAATTTATTTTTGAGTTAGATTTCTGTGATGTGGACTGATTTAAATTAATTATTATTTTTGGCTTATTGGTAAATTTTGCATTTCATTCTAAAGCATTGAATGTAATTGAGTTTATTTACCACACATTCACATACAGGGTTCATGAGTAAAATATTAGATATAATGTAACATATCTAACAAATAATGTAAAATATTAGAATGAAAAGTATTTCGTTCAAATATCTCTGAAGAATGTGAGAATTTGTCGATAAATAGACTATAATTCACTGAATTGATGTTTATATGTGACAAAATCTTGATGCCTAGTGGCACATTGATTAAACTCACAAAACCTCAGTATAGACCAAGAGCGAAACGAACCTTGTTAAGTTTGATTATATTCATGTTGATGATTATCATTAAGAAATATATTATGAGAATGAAACTATGCCTTTAATTTATGTGGAGGAAATCACGTTTTAGAGTCGATCTAGTAATGTTACTTTACTACTTTTTGGTTATTGAATCATAAGATATGACCAACGAAGAACTTTTGGACACTGACTCATTCAAGTTTTGACACGACTGACATGGATTCTTTGGTCATCGTGATATGATGGTCCATATTATAAGAAATTAACATGGGCATTTTTTATTTTGAGTGAAGCACAAAATGAGATAGATATTTGATGCACAGTATAGTGTCGAACTAATGCTGTTACATTACTACTAGGAGCACTACATACATTCATATCTCAATGATGCATCACTCATTTTTTTCAAAACTTGTTCAATAGCAAAATTGTATGATTGAGACCTGCATATGCTAAGATACAAAGTATAATATTCCATTCTTATAATTGATAATTGGTGATACATGTGGACATAATCATTCTAAATGCGGATCATTCAAGTATATTATAGTTTTGGTCGATGTTTCGGCACGTATTGTCCATAAAAATATTGCATTTGCAAAACTTATAGCACATTTTGTACGATTGAGGACTCACCACCCTTATAGAAAATCCAAACTCATAATGCTAGAGAGTTTACATCAAAAGTATTCGATGTCTATTGCATCTTAATCAAGATCGATGTAATGCATCTTGTACCCAATGTGCATATATAATAAGGTCTCAAAGAAGACACCGTCGAAAAGAATATAGATGGTGACTAAGATAATATTTATGCACACTCATATATTTGTCTCTGCACAGGGTTATGCAATATTGCACGCAACTCTTACTTATTCGTTTATGAACCCCTACTAACCAAATACTTTGCGTACCAGTTGGTAACTGGATATAAGCCTGATAATTCATATCTACGCATATTTGATTACGCAGTATATGTGCCTATTGCGCCCCCACAGTGCATTCATATGGGTTTCTAAAGACGATTAAGTATTTATGTTGGATATGAATTTCCAACAGTCATCCGCTATTTGAAACCTTTGACAGACGATCTCTTTCTTGCTAAATTAGCGAATTTGTCACTCTAATGAGACAGTCTTCCCGTCGTTAGGGGGAGATAAGAAAAATTATTTTCTAATGGAACGACAAGAATAATTTCATATTATGTCTCATTATGATCCCCGCATTTCACAATGTAACATGAAAGTAAAGTAAAGTGAATAATTGATCTTCAAAGTATAGAAGACTCAATTTCTAAAGTGACGAGATCATATATATACCAGCTGCAAATGTGTCTGCAAGGTTAAAAGTCCCCATAAAGGGCACAATGTCGCAGATTAAGACATTGCAACCATACTTAGTGGATGTGTGGTTGAGGTCGTGACTCCTAAAAGGAACAGGGGGAGGTCACTTGGTTCGATCAATACTCGCCCAAGGAATAAGAGGGCATGTATGGCACAACTTCAATTGATCATCAATGAATATAATTCATCTCATGAGATTATCTCTGGTTATACTTATGTCCATGAATCATTACTGGAGGATGCTCCGATGTTTAATATGATTCCAGAGAGTAAAGAAATCTCAATGTATTATGAGAGTTTATATAAATTGATGGAAAGATTTTCCACACACATTGATGATGTATACACTGTTGCTCAAGGAATCATAGAGCACGATGATATCGAGCCACGCTCTATTGAAATGTCAATATAGAGCAAATTGACCTATATGTAAAGAATCAATTCAGGTAAAACTAAATTCACTGACAACAAGACAGGTATTTGGTCTGGTAGTGCTAACCTCACCAAGTGTAAAGCCTATAGACATAAACAAAGTTTTATCAGAAAGCGTAATGAGAAAAATAAAGCCATCACATGCAAATCTAAACTTGAAACACCAAGTTTCTCACAACACCCTAGAATTGACTATGAAGATAAGTACTCTCTCATAATAGATGTTATAAATCTAAAGAATGAGAATGCAGCTTATACCTGTGGTTGAATCATATCTCTATGGGGATCATGATTTAGAGATATATACGAAAGTGCTTGTTGGCCTTTCATTGCCAAGGCAAGTGACTTTAAGCCATGGGGTGCATTTGCAATTAAATTAAAATGCTCACTTTATGGATTGAAACAATCCAGGCGGATGTGGTATAAACGTCTAAGTGTCTACTTAATTGGGAAAAGATAATCTATGCCCTTGCGTATTTATAAAGAAAATAAATTTCAAACTTGCGATTATAATTGCATATGTCGATGAAAGGAACATAATATCCACTCTTAATGAAATAAGACATATCGCTAGTTATTTGAAATTCTTAATTTAAGATAATGAATCATGGGAAAACTCGGTCATGTTAGGCTTTAAACTAAACCCGATTTTTATATCGAAAAGATGATCAAGCGATTAAATATGGATAAGTGCAATATGCTAGCAATCCTATGATTGGTCAAAGTGAAGATATAAGGAAATACCAATTCCGTCAGTGGAATGACGAAGAACTGGTGGGAGTTGAAATTCTCTACCTATGTACAATATGTGCATTATTGTGCCATTCCTATTACACTTGACCAAATATTAATTTCTCAAAATTGTTATCTTGATTTAACTCAAGAAAGTGCAATGTCACTGGAATGGAATCAAAATGTACTTTGATACCTTAAAGAACCATTGACGCGAGTTTATTTTTCCCACTCATAAATATAATGGGGACATTAGATGGTCTTATAACCCATGAAGAAAATGTTGAGTCTACTTCCTACTATGAAACACCAAATAGTATCGTTGATGTTGGTTACTCATTCGATCCATGTAAAGAGATCATTATCATACATGTAGTAGTTCGTGATTATCAATGATAAATATTATGATCATTCATATATCTGATAATAGTATATTGAACTCTATCACTGAAGAAAATATGATAATACGAGTAATATCACCACAACTCTTCTACAACCAACAACTGTGCACTTTCTCAAGAATCAAGTAAATTGAGGAAATGGAGACTTTCAAAGTTCTCTTGATAGATGTACATATCAGAGAGAGGTGTAGACTTTAGGGGGAGTCTCAACATAGGTGTGTTGTACTCTTTTTTCTTAGACCAAGTTTTATTTTTACCATTGAGTTTTATTACTTTTCAAGGTTTTAACGAGGCAACAATGAAACACCATTTCACCCTTTGACTTGGCACAAGGGGGAGTGTTGAAGGAAAAACACAATTAGTGTGTCTTCGTCAATAAGTAACTGATGAAGGACAATTTAGGTATTGGTTATCTTTATGTATTATGGAAACATGTAATATAAAGGGAGTTTTTGATGAATAAGAGAACTCTAATTCTACCGTCTCCTTCGTCTCTATGTCTTCTTCTATTATGCTTTTTTTTTACATTCACTATTTAATTTCCTATTTGATAGCACTTTTTAACTGATTGTTTATTTGTTAACTATTTAATACCAATTTGATAGTGAACAACAAAGTTAATAGCACTTTTTAACTGATTGTTTATTTGTTAACTATTTAATACCAATTCGATAGCGAACAACAAAGTTAGGTACTATATGAAGTGCGTAATACTTTCCAACCCATTACCATCTTTACTACTGATATATCTAGGCTCTCAGTAGTAATTTGATTTCTAATTATCTATGTTCCATTATTCTTAAGTTTTCTCAATCAGATTACTAGAAGATATGGACTAGATCTGCCTACGATAAAAATAAGTTATTTCTATGGCTTTCAAAAACTATTAAGTATAGTCATATGTTGAATAAAACTGTTTGGAGGATCGAAGAGAGGTCTACCAAATATCTAATTATATCGAGTCGAACGCTTTTCGAGCAGCTCCACATCCTACTCATAAGGTAGAGTTTTGCCTCGATCAGAATCTTTTCTGAAATCCTTTGCGATAAAACTTTCCTTCCTTGCCCGGCAGGTTTCATGGATGCATGTACTTTCTATAAGAACTCTAATAAGACTATACATGTGTTTGTTAATTACTAATGATTTTTCATTTACATATAAATGAACATTCGGTTAAAATACAATTAACACTCAATTAAAATCATTATTTGAAAATCAGTCCGGTCATCAGACTGGTAAACCTATAGGTTTAGTGGTTCACAGGTTCAACCGTGGTTAGACTGATTTTAATTTTAAACACACACACATACATATATATATATATATATGTGTGTGTGTGTGTGTGTGTGTGTGTGTGTGTGTGTGTATACATATAGGATTAGGTTCAAATGAGAACCATGTTCCTATATGTGAACCTAGGGTCAATTATGGGCCTTAGATCTAATTAAATGGATGGATCTGATTTTTTGTGTATTTTCTTATTTAATTAAAAGCATTAGGATTGTCTAATAAAATCACTACTAGTGTATATAGCTGAAAATATTAATAAAGCACTGTGATTGTATAATAAAAAGTACTGTTGATATATAATAAAAGCACTAGTTCGCAGGTTCACATATAATGACATGGTTCTATTTATATATATATATATATATATATATATATATATTATATATATATATATATATATATATATATATATATATATACACACACACACACACACACCACTATTAAATATGCTAAAAATAAATTAAGTTAATAAAGAATATTATTATAAAATCTGCTAAAATTCAATTCAAAGAGTCCATATGAATAAAATGAGTTCATCAACACTCCAAGTTCAACAACTTCAAAATGAAATAAAATTAACTTTGTACTCCAAATAAAAAAAAAATATGACCCCGGCAGTTCTTATTTAATATAAAAGGTTAGTTTTTACTTAATATAAAAATGTGAAAGCAAATTTAAAAAAAAAAAAGACGACATCAAACCGGTCACAGGTTCACTGATCTAATTGGTTCATGACCGATTTAGACGGTTTTCTATAGGTTTGTGAGCCACCGGTTCCAACATGAAAGCTAGACCGGTGTGATGACCGGTTCCCAAATGAACCAGTCGAACCAGTTGATCCAGTCCGATTTTCAAAACCATGAGTACGACTAATCAACATGCTGTTAAAAAATAATGAATTTTTGGTCAAATTAAAAAAGATGTGTATCATAACTAATAAATCAATGTCTAGTTAATGAAAAGGGTAATAATCATCAATAAATAAATTAATACAAACACTTGTATTAGGAAAGATTAATGGGTTATGACCCGTTAGACCATCTGACCCGATATTATAATGTATTAATTTTTGTACTGTGATGTATTAGTTTTTGTATTGTGATGTATTAATTTTTCATAAATTTTTGACCCGTGCTAATGTATTGGTTTTTGTACTATGATGTATTGATTTTTTTTATAATGTATTAATTTTTGCACTATAATGTATTTGTATGAAATTTTGGCCTAACGGATAATCCGTTAGTCCAGCCTAATAAGAGTGTTGCCCATGAACTAATGAACTTCAAGTTAGAACGTAGTGGATTTCTTGTTGAAAAGTAATGAGATTCCAGTAAAAAAATCATGTTAAAACTAATGAATGTCTAGTAAGAATGTATTAAATATCCAATTAAAATGAAATAAACATTAAATTAAAAAATAATGAAAATCGTTGGTATGTGTTGTATTCAAATATCGTTTTCAATTAAAAAAAATTTGTTAAAGTTTTCAAATGGGCCATTCAACTTATTATGATCTAAAATCAGTTTTTTTTTTTCAAATGGACCATTCACCTTATTATGATCTAAAATAAGTTAGTTAGACCTCCTAGATATTCTAGCTTAGTCTATTAGCTAACTAACCCTAGAGTTTGTCCAGCTTGTAAACCCAAGAAATATGGAAATTAGTTTGAATAACTTCTTCCACTTGCGTATGTTAGTTAGAAAATCTTCTGTATATTGAAATCACACAGCTTGTATTTTGACAATGTTGAGTTCAATATATAGAGAATTCCCTCTTCTTTCTCTTGTATACATTCATGTTATGGTATATCTAGATTCAATTGACCATCTTCTCTGATCACTTTTTTCCGGCGCAGCTTCACTATCGTTCTTTAGTCCTTTTCCATGGCGGCTTCTCTGCCATCTATCAGTACATCTCGATTGATCCAATTATGCCTACTAGTGTGCTTGGATCTTAAATAACACGTGTTTTTTATGCACATTAAGACTTATTATGTTAGGTTCAACCACCATTTGTACGCTTTAACGTATTTTCACTTCAATTCCTCTTATATAGATGTTTTTACGTGTTTGGTTGTTTTATATTATTTTTATAGAATTTTGGATCCATTCTGGTTAGATTGAGGTTAAAGATGAAGAAATGTACTAAAGAAAGTGAAAGAAAATAGCCCATTGGGCCAAGATTGGAGCAAGCTTATGAAGTCAAAGAGTCAAAGGAACCCATAATACCATTAGCGGCCCTAGAAACCACATTAGAGGTTGATAATTGGGTGGCTATTATGGGTCCTTTTAAAGAAGATCATTAGCGGACTCAATTAGCGGTCGATACTTGGCCGCTGCTGTGAGCTATTTCCAAAAAGACCATTAGTAACCCAATTAGCGGTCAATAATCGGGTTGTTAATGTTCCAAAAAACATTAAAAGGGCATTACAAAATTGGGTTTTGATGCTGGAATTTTAATTTCAATTATAAAAGGAGGGCCGAGAAGTTGGCAAGATACATCTTCCATCATCTTGAACATTCTTTAACATCTTTCATCACCAAAAACACTACGAAGTGTGAGATAGAGGGAATTAAGGAGAGTTTGGAGAAGAAACACGAAAGACGGAAGATCAAAGGATCCACAATCATCCAACAATTTATCCTTTCTTGTTTTTATTTATGAATATTATTTTTTCGATCAATAGCCCAGATTAATGATTAATCATGTTTAGCTAATTTAATTTTATTCTTGGGTTTGGTGACCAATGAATGAATAATGTTTGAAATTTTATTTCAATCAAGAGTTTGTTCCTTTCAATATTTTTTATTCTTGATTTACATATTTTCATAATTTCTTGACTAATATTTTATGGCTTATTAGTTTTAACAATTCATAAATCGGGAGACAAGTTGACACATGGAGATTCCAGCACATATACCAACTTTGAGAATTTAACTATTTTGATTGGGAACGAATTAAAGAGCAAGCTATATACCATTGGGAATTCTTACAAGATGAGTTTGCTAATAAAAAAAATGGATCTCAAAAATAATAATCCAAGAGTGATTTATGACTATTTGACTGATGTGTGGCAGTGTAATGGTTTCATACGGGGATTTGGAAGGATGAGAAACTCTTGGTGTGTTTTCATGAACCTATTCTTTCAAGCATCTTGAGAGTTGATAAGTACTTAATCTTTAGTCAATATTCACCTTATTTATATTTATTAGAGTAAATTTCCATTATACTAGACCTTAGAAAATGTAATATCTTATTTATTGTCTTTGACTCGTCTTTGAGGGTTGTTCCAAGTCCTTGCCTACAAAAGACACTACATTGTTATGTTTCCAGCAATCAATCTCGAAATAAAAATATATTTTGAGCTCTTAAGCTTGTTTAGAAGATATATCTTCTTGTATCTTATCTAAACTCTTCCTAGAGTTGTGAGTTTTGAGGGGTTCCTTGTGATACCTCCTACTTTTCATGAACTTTCCGGGAAAGATCAATTTTCTCATAAATTCCGTAGAAAACTCAAGCCTGGAGATTACAGAACTTTTTTTAGGGTTTAAGAATATATTTATCTTGATGATAAACTTGATCAAGCTTCGAGGTCGAATCTTTTTCCCAACCAAGGGAGAATAACAAGAAGATTTCCAGCACATATACCAACTTTGAGGATTTAATTGTTTTAATTGGAAATGAATTAAAGAACAAGCTATATACCATTAGAAAGCCCAATGATTCTAGTTTCTAATTAAAAAACGGATCTCAAAAAATAATAATCCAAGAGTGAGTTATGACCATTTGACTGAAGTGTGGCAGTAGAGTGGTTTCATACGGGAATTGGAAGGATGAGAAAACTCTTGGTGTGTTTTCATGAAGCCATTCATTCGATCATCTTGGGAGTTGATAAGCACTTAATATTTAGTCAAGATTCATCTTATTTATATTTATTAGAGTAACTTTTCGTTATTCTAGACCTTAGAAAATTTAATATCTTAGTTATTATCTTTGACTCATCTTGGAGGGTTGTTCCAAGTCCTGGCCTATAAAAGGCACTTCATTCACTACTGCAGAAACAGGTTTTTGAGGCGGTTTTGGAAGATTTTTACGGCGGTTTTGGAACCTCCGTTAAAAGCGTCGCCGTAGTTTTATACAGCGGTTCAAGAACCGCCATAAAAAACAACGGCACCACCATTCTACGGCGGTTCTTGAAAAATACCTTCTAGAAAGTCTATTCTCCAGAACGGACATTGAAAATTACCTTCTAGAAAGTAGTAAAAAAATTATAAAAAAAAAAAAGAAATGAAAACAGGTGCACCAAAATTGTAAGATTATAACCATCGAAAGTTCGGAGATAAACCATTTGTCTAGGAATAATAACTAAAACCGTTTGTGCTCAAGATATCACAACTGACTATTGAAAATTGTTCAGTATAACTCTAGAAATTCAAACAAGCTATTTTTGACCGATTGCAATAATAAGCCAAAAAAGATCAAAGTGACATTCTTGATCCTTGAGACAACTTAAGCACCTTCTGGTTGCAATCATCACATCACCAAGAAGCTTGCTTATCTCCTCATCGTTCCTTACAACCAACTGAATGTGCTGAGGTACAATCCTCGTCTTCTTGTTGTTCCTAGCTGCATTCATAGACAACTCAAGCACCTACAAATAATCAGTGATTAAGCAGTGCTAGAAAACTCACTGTTTTGCTACTATATCTATATTTTCTTCCATAACATCAGGAATTCAGCAGTGTTAGAAACCTCATTGTTTACGGGTGCTTGGTTCTAACTATACAGCTTCTCGTTGCGTTCTTGCTCATTTAGCTATGCCATCATTGCCAACAACCTGCATTTCGAAAATGATGTGTAAGGCGGAGAGGTCGATGCCAAGGGTATATTCTGCTTCATCACGTGGTAAGCAGCTGTGATACGTCCGTTCTTCATCTCCAAGTTAACTGTTCAAATAGTTAAAGAAAATAACTCAATATTAACCAAACGAGCAACTTCATTTCTGCAATCTATATATCTGATTATAACGAACATGGATTATCTAATTACATTCAGACAGAATATTATTAATGTAGGATTACAATTTCAAACACACCGCAGTTAGAAAAAAAAAAATCAATTCGAATAGGAAAACAAGGTCCTTAGTTGACTTATTGTGTTCAGTTCACATCCAAAATACAAAATTCTTCAATTATTCTGATATTCTAATTCTTGGCTAAACTTCCAAAGTACAACAAACAATGCAAACATGACATTGATTTGAAGAATCAATATTAACAAAACAAGCAACTTCACTTTTGCAGTCTATAGAGCTAATTATAACAAACATGTATCTCTCTTTTCTTTCCCCCTCCCCCCTTTTTATTTTCCTATTTGGTTCAAACAAGAACAATTCAAATCATAAATATGATATACTCAGACAAGTTACTAATAAATATTACAGTTTCAAACTCCAATTATACTTCATCAAGAAAAAGAAAGGTGCATCTATTATTTTTCATGTAATTGTGGTATTTTTCTCGTATTTTTAATTAGGATTTTATATTGTTTTTATTAGTTTTTGAGTCGATTAGTTAGTTTCCTAGGTTGTTTTTCTTGTTTTATTATTTTTCGTGTTTCTTGTTGTTTCATATTTAATTAGGTTAAATGGCTTCAATTAATTTGAGGTTTGGTGAAATTCTTGGGTTTTTATGTTCAAAATTCTATTTTTATAGGTAAAGGCATTGAGGGCCAAGAATTATAACTTTAGCGCACGCCAAAGTCCAAGCCAAACTTGACGCCAAGAGCATGCTCCAATTGGGAAAACGTTCTAGAATACTAGCCAAGGCACGCTGGCGCACGCCAAACTTGACGCCAATGCCCGCCACATCTCTCGTCGCGCCAACGAACGTCAAGGTTGACACCAAGCTTGTCGCCAACGCACGTCAGGGTTGACGCCAAAGTCATCGCCAGCACTCGCCATGTCTCACGCCAAGCTCAACGCCCGCGCCCGGGCTCGGCCGCCACATTGAACCACTTCGAGCCGCTTTGAGCCAAATTGAGCCAAAAGGGCTAGCCACGGGTCAAACTTGGTCAAAATCAGGATTTTTAAACCTCTAAGGCTATTTTGGCCCATTTAAACCTAGTATAAATAGACTAAAACTCTCATTTTTGTAAATTATCTCTCATTCCTCCCAACCCAAGCTTGGGTTTGGGATTAAAATTTCTCTCTCTAGATTTCAGATTTAATTTCCAAACTTTGCCTTGGGTTTGTAAGCCTAAGAAGAATTCAAGTACTCCCTTGGAGTTTATTTTGATGCAATTTAATTCAAGCTTGTTACTCTTTTCCTTTAATTCAAGTAAGCTTTCTTTTATTTTCATACTTTGTTCTTCAATTTCATGCATGTTCTTCAATTTTATGCTTTTTGCCTTAGCTCTTTGATTTCTTGCTTGATCTTGTGAATCGTCCATGGAATCTAGGTGAGTGACACACCGAGATCATAGATCGAGTCCTTGATGGTTTTAATTTTGAGTTTTTCCTATGCTTTATTTTGATTTTTATTTCCATGCATTGTTTCATGCTTAATCCTAGATCTATACTTTGTTGCTTGTTAATTCTCGTAAAGTTTTAAACTTTGACGTCAATTTTCATTGCTCTTTCTATTCATGCTTTTGATTTTTGTCAATTTGCATTATTCAAGTTTTTTATGTTCATGCAAGCATGGTTGTACCTTGAGATTTCATGCTTGTACTTGGTGAAACATTGCTCGTTCTTGCTTATTTTCATTATTGCTTTGCATTCGAGGCATACGACGAGGCATCCGACCAACTTGCAATTTCATTTCCTAGTTTATTTTAGTTAGTTTAATTGCTTTATTTTTATTTTCCTTTCATTTCTCCAAAGCTACAAACACATTGATTCGTCAATTGAATCGAATTCCAATAATACCAAGCCAAATGAACCTTTATATTTTCATCACCACTAAAAACTACACTTCATCTATCTTGATTATCACTTCGCCAAAGAAATAAACAAAACCCTACATCTACATGAGCACTAATTCTCAGGGAAATCCAAAAATAAAAAAAGGAAATTAAATAATTGAATCAGACATTATTTTATTTTCTTCTCAAAATCATGATTTAAAAAAAAATCGTACCAGGGTAAGAACACCACCATAAGATGAATAGACAAAGCAGCACCAGTAGAGGAATGAGATGAACCAATTTTCCCCTCAAATTGGACCCTGAAATCTCTTTCTTGCTGTTGTACACCGGAAGATCGGACGTGGCCCCATCCATTTTCCTTCTCGGAGATGGGGAGAAAATCGGTTTCGGCAGCAAAATCTTTGGTAGGTCTACAACGCAACGCGTGCACTGTTGATTTCCAGGAGAACGCCGACCTCGCGGCGGAGGTGGCGGAGGTGGCAGAGCTTCAGCTGGTCGTGTCGGGGAGGTTGATCAGGGTTTGGAATGGGTGACTTAGGGTTCTTTTTGTGGATAGTTGGAAAAATGACGGAGAGGAAAAGAAGAAGGAAGGGGGAATCTAAAAATAGGTATCGTAGATGAGACACGGATCAACGGTTGAAACAACTTGCTTGAGCAAGACGAGGATCAGTGACATGGCTGACTACTTTCTACGACGGTTCTAATGGAACCTCCGTTAAATGTCATCACATTCACAGTGGTTCTAATAGAACCGACGTTATATCGAGCAAAATAATTAACGTATGAACCAATTAACGTCGGTTCTTAAGGAACCGCCATGAATACCTGTTAATTCAAGATGGTTCCTTAAGAACCGACGTTAATTAGTTCAGACTTAACGTCGGTTCTAAGACAACCGCCTTAAAATGTAGGATTCTATGGTGGTTTTAAGAGAACCGCCGTTAAATGATGGATTTAACATTGGTTTTTTGGAAAACAGCCGTAAAAATATATTTAACGGCAGTTTTGCAGAAACCGCCGTAGATGAGGCACTGTAGAAAGTCCTTCCTTCAGTAGTGATTGTTATGTTTCCAGCAATCAATCTCAAAATAAAAATATATTTTGAGCTTTAAACTTGTTTAGAAGATTTATCTTCTTGTATCTTTCTCTAAATATTTTTGGTTGATTCCTAGAGTTGTGAGTTTTGAGGGGTCTCTTGTGATACCTCCTACTTCTCTTGAACTTTCTGGTATCACAAGTTGTGTTAATATAACTATGAATTCAAAACTCTCTATTCAATAAGATCGGTGATTTGAGATTATAGCTGATGTTGTATAAATCTTTAAAAAAAATAGAGTTCTAATTGTGATTGACGCATGTATCTCGCAATTAGAACCCACGGTTTAATCACGTATATTAAATTGATTCAAACAACGCTTGGTTGCTTGAAAAGATTTTATATTCTAGTACAATCCATTTACTATTTTTGTGTTTGTAATCATCATTGCATATTCGATTGACAACCGTTTGTGCTTCTAAAGTTGTGATAGATTGGCAGATTTTTATAACTATTAGCTTTGATAAATAATAATCGAGAGATGAGTATTATCAATTAAGCTTTCAGACACGAGACGCGGTAATCAATAAAAAACTGGGTGGTTTGAGATTAATGAAATCATATAAATCTTAAAAAAAAAAAAGAGTTCTAAGCATGATCTTGGCAATGCATCTCACATTTAGATACCATGGTTTAAGCACTTCGATAGAAGGTTTAAACTATTTGTGTGATTGACTTGTAATTAATTGAGTCACAATAATACTTGAGTGCTTAAACTTGATAGACATTCAAAGTTCATAGTAATCTCAAACCCCGTAATACCTTCGTCTCATTCGAAAACTACTCTTCTTACTTTTGTGCTTTTATTCTTGGCAAATTAGTTAATTAGTTTATTTTATGTTTGTCGTTTGTAACGACAAAATAAAAATCTCATGTTCATTCGCTTAGATAAAGCTAGTTTATTGATAATGTTACTTGTCAATTTCTGAGATTTGGTCCTTGTGAAAATCGACTTTTCTCATCGCTTACTATATCTACACCGTGCACTTGTGATTATATAGAGTATAAAATATGAACAAGATTTTATTACTCATCAACTCCTAGTTGAAATAGGAAGGCAGTCAAGTTTTTGGCGGCATTGCCTAAGACCAATTGATTAGAAATTGATAATAATGTAATTAATAAATTAATTTTAATTTAAATACTGGTTACATTTTTCACTTAATTGGAGTTTGGATTTATTATATTTATTGATTTTTGGGTTGTAAAACAAGATCTTGAATGAAGAAAAGTTTCTAGGTATATACGTTAAATTAAGCGCTAGTAACAATAACAAAAATAGCTTCGATACATGTATCAAACCAACAAAGAGCCAATCCCTCTCCAAAAACTGACAAGCAGGAAATCTCTTCGAATGGGAGCGTACACCCAGGGGAGGATGTACAGTGTAACATGGGGGGGGGGGGGGCCATGGCCCCTGCAGAAAATTAAAAAAATTATACTATTATATAAGTATAATTTTTATATGATAATTATATAATATACGGTCTCCACAAAATTTCAAGTAAAGGAGTTGGTCAAGTGGTAAGCCAACTCATTGAACTCCTAATAGATACCGAGTTCAAATCCCGGTCCCCTGGCAACAAATAAAGAATTAAAAAAATAAAAAAGGAACATAAAAAAAGAAAGAAAAATAAAAGGCTACTGCTGATTGTTTGTACAACAGAAACCAAAACAAAACGAAAAAGTACGGGCCCTGTAACAAGGGTTTTTAAGATTTTTTTTGCTCACGCCAACTAAAAGAAACAACCCAACGCTCAACATTTAGGTGACGTCTTTTCCATCGTTGTCGTCGGTCATCGTTTAGGTATGTGTATTCGAATATCTCTTCTAGATTTTCTATAAAAAAAATCTTATATCTAGGGCTTATTATTTTGGTCGAATTTTTATAAAATTCGGGCCTTCAACCTACAATGGATTGAGAAATTGAGATTAATAAATATTAATTGTTGTTTGTTGGTCGAGTTTTTGGATGAAATTCGGGCCTTCAATCCATTGATGGTTGAGAAATTGAGATGAATGACTATTAAATGTTGTTTTTGATCTTGTTATGAAATATGGATTGATTTATTGGTTGATTGATCCTATTTTATAACTTTATTTTATTTTTTGTGATAATTTCTATTTTTGTTCAATATGAGTTTCAAGACTTATTTTCTGATAAATTGATAGTTATATTGTTCGATAGGATTTATTTGCTTCAAATGGGGAAATCGGCGACGCTTGATAATTATTTTTCAAGAAAAAGAACAAACGAATTAGACCCAACTACTCTTATAACTCCATCTCCAACCTCAAATAACAACGATTCTCCATCTGAAACTCCTTCGAAAAGGTTAAGAAATACAGAATGTGAAGAGTTTGATCTCAATTCCTTAGAACGTGACCCAAGATTGCGTCGACAAATATGGGAGTACCCTCCTAACCAAAAGGAAGAGGTTCGTCGAGCTTATTTGAATCTGAAAGCATATCAACCTATTCTTGAAAAATATCCATTAAATAATAATATCGACCATCCTCGACGATTCAATCCCGATTGGTATGAACTATTTCCTTGGTTGGAGTATTCACCGGCTAAAGATAAAGTATATTGTTTTTTGTGTTTTATCTTCAACAAGCCATCTCGATGCTCGAAACAAACTGCATTTACTGTCGATGGATTTGATAGTTGGAAGAAGGTTCGAGGAAAAGCATGTGCTTTAATCGGACATATAGGGAAAGATAATGTATGTTCAGCCCATCGTAATGCTGAAAAGGCATGTGAGGATTTGATGAACCAACCACAACATATAACAAGAGGGTTCAACAAATTTAGTTCTCAACAAGTTGCAATGAATCGTTTGCGGTTAAAGGCTCACATAAATGTAGTGCAGTTGCTTGCACTACAAGGGGTTCCATTTAGAGGCCACAACGAGAGATCCGATTCACATAATCGTGGTAACTTTCTTGAATTTGTAGATATATTGGCTGCATACAATGACGAACTTTCTAAAGCAATTTCTAAAGCTCCAAAAAATGCCAAGTATACAAGTCATGATATCCAAAAACAAATACTTCACGTGTTTTCAGTGAGAGTGAAAAATGCAATTCGTGAAGAAATTGGACTTGCCAATTATTGCATAATTGTTGATGAGGCCCGTGATGAGTCAAAAAGAGAACAAATGTCTATAGTATTGAGGTTTGTGGATAGTAATGGGTTCATTCAAGAACGTTTCTTTGCGCTTGTTCATATATCTGATACTGCAGCGTTAACTCTAAAGAATGCTATATATTCTTCTTTGACTCATTACAATTTAGATGTTCAAAATATTAGAGGTCAAGGTTATGATGGGGCTAGTAATATGAGAGGTGAGTTTATTGGATTGCAAGCTTTGATTACAAAAGATTGTAGAAGTGCTTATTATGTTCATTGCTTTGCTCATCGGTTATAACTGGCTTTAGTTGCAGCATCAAAAAATGTGACGCCCATTCATTAATTTTTTGATAAATTAACTTTTATAGTTAATATTGTTGGTGCTTCTTGCAAGCGTAATAATGAACTAAAGAGTGCTCATGCTAATGATATTGCGCATTTGATTACTATTAATGAGATCTAGACAGGACGTGGACTTAATCAGATTGGCACTTTACAGCGAGCTGCTGATACACGTTGGAGTTCTCATTTGAGATCGTTGTCCGGCCTAATTAAGATGTTTAGTGCATCGTGTACTGTATTGCTTAATGTTATGGATGATGGGCTTCCTTCTCAGCGAGCAGATGCAAAATCTATTTATGATGAGATGACTTCTTTTAATTTTGTGTTCATCTTGCATCTTATGAGTGAAATTATGATGATCACTGATACACTTTGTCTGGCTTTGCAAAGTAAATCTTAGGATATTGTAAATGCGATAGAGCTTGTATTATCTACTAAGAGTTTACTGCAAAAAATGAGAGATAACTAATGGGATGATTTGCTTGCAAAAGTAAAGTCTTTTTGTGGGGTTCGAAATATTGATATTCCTAATCTCATCGCTCCATATATTGATAGACGAGGTTGATCCCGCTGTCAACAGGACAATTTCACCATTGAGCATCATTATCGTGTAGACCTTTTTTATGCTGCGATAGGTTCACAATTGCAAGAGATTAATGGCCGCTTTAGTGATGATGCGATGGAATTGCTCACTCTAAGTAATTCTTTGAATCCACAAAGTGTGAAATCTTTCAAAGTTGTGGATATATGTAATTTGGTTGAAAAGTTTTATACTCAAGATTTTACAAGCGTCGAAAAAGAGCAATTGAAGAAGGAGTTGAAGCATTACGAGTACAATGTAGTCAAAGGATCTGACTACAAAAATCTTTCAACCATTTCAGAGTTATGTCAGTGGTTGGTGAAGACTAAGAAGTCTGCTACATATAATCTTGTTTTCAGAGTGATCGTGCTTGTGCTTACTCTTCCAGTTTCTACTGCCACTACAGAATGATCATTCTCCGCGATGAATATTGTCAAAACTAGGTTACGGGGCAAAATGGAGGATGATTTTCTCTCAGATGCATTAATGATATATATTGAGAGAGAGATTGCTAGAAATGTGAGTTTGAAAGATATCATTGAAGACTTTGAAAATTTAAAAGAACGTCGTATTCCTTTTAGTTAGAGAGAGATGTATTCGACATTCGTTTGAATATCTTTCATAAACATTTGATTTTTTTTTTTTTTTTGGTATTATACTAATTATTAATATTAACTTGTATTTATATTTTTTTCATTGTGTTATTTTTGTTATACAACGTGCCACAAAAATATTTTTGTTCTTCTTAATAAGTGGTCCCCTGAAGTTTATGATCCTAGATCCGCCCCTGCGTACACCTAGTCACTCCCCACCCGACTCATCGTAGACTTGGCGAGTTACGACCAATATAAAACTACTTTGTTTTTACTTTATAGTAGTAATTAAGTTTGGGAGAAGGAAATGTGGTTTACATTGGTCATGTACTATCACTTTTCATTACATATAGGTTTGTATTAGTTTTTTTTTGTTTTGTTTTGTTTTTCTTATTTTTTCTTTTATTCCCACGTTTAATTGCTTTATTAGAAATGAAATGGGACTTGTGGATAATTTGATTTATAAATATATTTGACTCATTTGATGATGTGCTAATGATGAGTTAATTTTCGAAAACTACTTATATTTTATTAAAAACGCATGCTTGAATGTTATTGCTACACCTTGACTAAATAATATTAACTTCTTGTTTCGGAAAATGATATGCCTTGTGAGAAACCTTGTGTGATTATCTATCGTGTATGTATCTCTTTAGAGCTTGCTTTGGTTTCTATCTCAATGTACAAAAGACTTTAAAATGATTTAGGTAAATTTTTTAAAAACCCGAATCTGGCCTATCCTTTATAAAAATTACTTCATATAAAATAATTCCTAGTTAGCACCATTGAGTTTTTATTCTCATTATTTGTTAACCAGGAGCTCATTTTATGTTCTCGAGTTTTTGTGAGTTGTGAGAGTTTGAATTTTTATATTGGTTAAACTGAACGGATTGATTGTTGAGTGCATGAATTTATTTTCTTTTAAAGTTCTGAAAAAAGAAAAAGAAGAACTTTAACGATAGGATTTGAAGCCTACACTTAAAGGCTATTTTTATCTTTTAGTTAGTGAATAAGAAGCAATTTCAAAAGTTTCTAGAAAATATAATAAGCTAGTAGTTTTTTGGGTTGGTTTAAAGCTTACTTAAAAGCTGAAAACAACAACAACAACAACAATAATAATAAATTAATTTGATTGAGAGCCTACTTTATAAAGGTTTAGTTTTGCAAAATCTTTGGTAAGGTGAAGTCTAAAAGGTTTTAAGTTTTAGTTGTTGGAAAATCATGGTAATTTATACGTTTTGTCCGTATTATAGATATTTATCCAAATATCCATATCTGACCAAAGAGCTTACATTACAATCTAAATAAAAATCTATTATGATTCTTATCTTTCTAACACAACTCATATGGGGAGATAGATGATTTGCAAGCTTATGTTATAGTCCATGCAATGATATGATTTAAGCGTATACACATCCTATCTTATACACTTGTGTGACTCATCGAATCACTTTCCTGTGTGAGGATCATTGATTAAAATATGAGGGTAAAAGGTAAAGAAAATTGTAGTGATTAATTTCTTGCTTTTGTGTTTATACTTTGAAAATTGATATTTCTAAAGAAAATATATAGTCATAATTTTCCCATGTCCTCACTTATTTTTATTTCTTATCTTTTATTTCTACGAGGATGAACAAACCTTTAAGTATAGGGGTATTTGATAACACATATTTTTCGTACATATTGAAACTTATTAAATTAGGTTTCAATTATTGTTTATATGCTTTTAATGTCTTTTTACTTTAATTCCTATTATTCAGACGTTTTTTCGTGTTTGGTTGTTTTATTAGATTTTGGAGCCATTTTGGTTAGATTGAGTTTAAAAATAAAGATATGGACTAAGAAAGTGAAGAAAAGAGTTCATTGGGCCAAGATTGAAGCAAGCCCACTAAGTGAGTTAACGGAGTACAAAAGACCATTAGCAACCCCATTAATGGCTGATAACTGATCGTTATTATGGGTCATTTTAAAGAAGACCATTAGCGTCCCAATTAACGGTCGATACTTGGCCCACTATTGTGAGTTGTATTCAAGAAGACCATTAGCGGCCCAATTAGTGGTTGATAATGGAGCCACTAATGGTCCAGAAATGTTAAAAGTCGTTACAAAATTGGGTATTAATCCTGGATTCTCAGTTTTGACTATAAAAGGAGGGCCAAAAAGTTGGCCAGATACATTTTTCAACATCTTTCACCACAAGAAGCACTCCAAAGTGTGAGATATAGGGAATTAAGGAGAGAGAAGAACCACGAAGAATAGAAGATCAAAAGATCCACAATCATCCTACGGTTTATCTATTCTTGTTATTATTTATGAATATTATGTGTTCAATGAAATGCCTAGATGAATGTTGAATAACGTCTAGCTAATTTCATTGTATTCTATGGTTTGGTAAACGATGAACGAATAATATTTTGAATTCTTCTTTCAATCAAGCATTTGGTCGTTTCAATATTTATTATTCTTAATTTATATATATGCATAATTGATTAAAAATATTTTATGCTTATTAGTTTTATGAATTCATAAATTAAGAGACAAGTGTTATTAATAGAACTATGAATTCAATATGCTCTAATCAATAAGATCGATGGATTTGAGATTAGAGATGATGTTGTATAAATCTTTAAAAAAAATTGGAGTTCTATTTGCAATTGAAAATTCGTCTTGCATAGAACCCACTATTTAATCACTTCGATAGAAGGGATAACTTTATTTATCATTAACATATATTGAACTCATTCAAACAATGATTGGTTGATTGAAAAGATTTTAAATTTGATTATGATCCATTTACTATTTTTTGTGTTTGTAATTCATTGTTGCATATTCGATTGCCAACCGTTTGTACTACTAAAGTTATGATAGATTGACAACTTTTTATAACTACTAGCTTTGATAAATCATGTTTTGAGATATGAAGTTTATCATTAGGCTTTCAAACACAAGACAGTCTAATCAATAAAGTTGGGAGGTTTGAAGTAAGTAGTGAGTCATATAAATATTTAAAGATTATTGGATAACTAAGCGTGATCTTTACAACGCGTCTCACATTTAGAACCCACTGCTTAAGAACTTCGATAAAAGATCTAAACTATTTGTGTGATTGACTTATAATGAATTTAATCACGACAATACTCGAATGCTTAAATATGATACATTCAAAGTTCATTGTAATCCCAAACCCCGAAATATCTCTTTCTCATTTGAAAACCACTCTTCTTACATTTTTGCTTTAAGTCTTGGTAACTTAGTTAATTAGTTTATTTTATATTTTTCTTTTATAACGACAAAGTACAAATCTAATTTTACATTCATTTAGGTAAATCTAATTTATTAATAATATTACTTGTCAATTTTTTAGATTCGGTCTTTGTGAAAATTGACCTTACTTGTCGCTTACTACACGTACGCTGTGTACTTGCAGTTAGATAGAGTATAAAAAGTTTTTATTACTCACCAATTCCTGGTTAAGATAAGAAACGGTCAATCTTGGCAACAACTCATGCTCATGGATTTGATGAGTTTTTGTGTCAGGCCCGAATGTAGCTCTGGTGCTGAATCCGGGTTTTGTGGCTTGGCTTTCCAAAGATTATCTTCCTCTCAGTAGATGTTGACCTCTATCAGCGAGTCAATATTAGGGTATATCAGTTTTTGTGCCGCCTCAAACGAGGTGTTGATGTTGCTGGAAAAACTTCCTCACACACAGTCTAAAGCACGTGCATTACAGCTTCGTTTCATGCTGCAAAACTTGAAAAAAAGATACATTCTCCAAATAAAATCCATTGCTAATGATCTCAGTACCGTAGGGCATACTATTTCTAATGATGATCTATTCCTCTACATTTTTGGAGGCCTTCAAGCAGAGTATGAATCTGTAATTGTGAGTCTCATAACTCAAAATGACTCACTTTCTCTTACCAATGAGCAATTTTCTCTACTGACGCATGAGATGTGTATTCAACAACATACATCAAGTCAAACTATTGGTCTAAATGCCTTTGTTGTGCAAAGTCAATCTGATCCTCCTGCGCATGTCTCACATGCAAATTTCAATCGTGGTGGTGTTAAACTTAGAGACCGAGGTGTCTATCATTTCTATTGGTAAAATAATAAAACTAAGTTTTAGATTTATAGAAAGACAAATCATGTTTCGATCAAGTACTTCAATATATTTTATCTTCTTTGTCCTCATCCTTTAGCTTGATACTTCAAAACATTATTTGTGTTCTAAATATTACAAAAAATCTCCTTAGTATTGCTCAAATCACAAAAGATAACAAGGTCTTAATTGAGTTTTAATCTGATTCATGTGTTGTGAAGGATCTTTACACACTTCAGCATCTACTCAAAGGAGTTCTTAGAGATGGTTTATATTATCTGTCTCATCTCAAAGGATCAAGAACACCACCCTCTTTCCTATCTCCATCGAATAAAAGTGATGTTGCTGCATGCAATAATGTTGTTTCTTTCTCATGTAATAATGTTGTTTCTAATTCCTGCCATTCAAACTTTGTGGTTTTTCCTACTGAGTGTAAAGAATCTGACCTATGGCACAAGAATCTTGGCTATCCCTGTCATGTTGTACTCATATATGTAATGAAATCAATGAATATTTCTTTTGCTAATACTCTTTCCTTTTGTAATGCTTGTAAAATGAGGAAAATACATCAACGACCTTTTCCTTCTCAAACTGCAAAAACCTCAAGAGCTTTGAAATTATATCTATGGGGTTCCAGTTGGAGGCTACAAGTACTATATATATTTTGTAGATGATTTTACAAGGCATACTTCAGTCTTTCCTCTATAATTAAAATTCGAAAGTGTATTCTACATTCTTACACTTTGAATTTGTGATACAAAGATAGTTTAAAACTTAGATTCGGGCTTTTCCATCTGATCATGGTGATGAATATAAGGTATCAACTCCCCCATTTAATAACTAGGAATTAAATTCTTGCATTCTTGTCCACATATTCATCAGCAAAATGGCAAGACTGAAAGAAGACATCTACACATCGTTGAAATGGGATTATCTATCCTTTATCAAGCTGGATTACCCATGAAACTCTAGTGTCATGCCTTTAGAAAAAAATTTCATACAATCAATAGACTTCCAGCTCTAGTTCTAAAGTTTAACTCTCCTCATTTTCTCTTACACTCCACTGTTCCTAATTACTCTCATCTTAGAGTGTTTGGTTGTGAATCTTTTCCACATCTCAGACCCTATCACACAAATAAGTCTTAATTAAGAACATCAAGATGTGTGTTCATACACTACAGTGATAGTCGTAAAGGATACCTCTGTCTACATCCTTCTGTAATGATCTATAATGCCACCCTTCAATGAAAATGAATTTTCATATTCCACTCTCTTCTGCAGAACTCGACCCTCTTCCATAGACCACTCTTATAGCAATCTTCCCAGTTTTCCTCTTCCAGTTAATCATACATCTCCCCCTACATCTCCATATAAGTCTTAATCTTAATCTCAATCTGACACCTCATCAAATTCTTTCTCTCCGTCAAATACAAACTCAAATTCCTCTCCTAGCATCACACTTACTCTAAATATTCTAATTTCTCAAACTACAGCTCCCATATCTCTTCATACTATGACTACAAGATCAAAACATTGTATATTCAAACCAAAAGCACTACAATCTTCTGTTCAATTCAGTCCAGCCCTGAACCAACCTCTATCAAAGCAGATTTATAAGATTTTGCTTGGTTCACAGCAGTGAAAGATAAGTTTGAAGCCCTCAAATGGAACAACACCTAATCCCTGGTTCCTTATAATCCTTCTATGAGTGTTAGCAGCAGCAAATGAGTATTTAGAACAAAGTACAAACCTACATGTGCAGTTGACAAACTAAAAGCAAGACTTATAGCTAGATGTTTTGAGCAATCAGATGGTAATGATTACAATGACACCTATAGTCCTGTGGTTAATTATTGCACAATAAGACTAATTTTTACCATAGCGGTAACTTACATCTGGAAAATTTAGTAGATTGACATCAACAATGCCTTTCTAAATGCAAAACTTCATGAAACTGTATTTATGGCTCAACCTGAAGGTTTTGTTGATCCTAACTTTCCTCAGCATTTCTGCAAGTTACACAAACCCATCTATAGTCTTAAACAGGCTCAAGAGAATGGTTACTAAGCTCAGAACTTTTCTTTAACACTCGAGGTTTTTACAATACAACTTCATACTCATCATTGTCTTTTACAAGGAAAAATGGAAAATTGCTTGTTCTCCTTGTCTATGTGGATGATATACTGATCACATGTGAAGATTCTTAGGTCATAGATCAGTTAATCATCACTCTTGGAAAAATGTTTGCCCTAAAAATTCTTGGTGAAGACAGTTATTTTTTAGGCCTAGAGGTAGTCAGAAACTCAAAGGGTCTGATTCTAACACAAACTAAATACTTAAATGATATTCTTCTGACTAAGTGCAATCCCTGTGTTACACCTCTGAACTACTGTCAGAAACTACACTTAGCTGATAACAATCTTTTTGACAATCCTACTTTATACATAAGTGTGCTTGGAGCCTTACACTATCTAACATTAATTTCTCATGCAGTCAACAAACTTAGTCAATTCCTTCCCAATCCAACTATTTTTCAATGGGGAGCACGCACACACATTTTTCAGTTGGTTTACATTTTACTCCAGCTCCCAAATCGACTCTTGAGGCCTTCACAAATGATGATTGGGCCAACTATGTTGATGGTATGAGGTCTAGAGGAGGTTTTTGCATTTTCTTAGGCAAACAATCTCATTAATTGGCGTTCCAAAAAAAATATTATTTATATATTAAATTTATATAATGTAGCCCGACCCAACAAATTCTAGTATTAATGTAGCTCAAAGTATTTCAGATTCCTGGTTCCGGTTTCTAATAAATAATCAAAATCCTCAACACAACCACGAGCTAGTTTGAAATTGTAGCGAAATGGCAAACGATTCTTCTCAAACGTATTTATTTATTCACACACAGCCCAGAAAAAGCAAAAGTAAAAAGACATGAAATAAACAGTCCACTTGAATACAACTTTAAGTATCAGCAGAACGCTTTTATGGACGTTGATCCTTCATTTTGCCCATCACGCTTAAATTCCACTCCAATCAGCTCCCTTGCCCTACTCGCCTGCAATACCCAATCCGTTCTGCTCAAGACCCAAACCATGAGAACCGCGCATACAATCTGGGCTCCCAATAGGCCCAACCACAGCCCCACCAGCCCCATCTTCATCACAAAGCCCAAAATAACAGCCATCGGCAAGCCCACACCATAAAACGAGCCCAAATTAATACGCACACCCAAGCCCGGCCTGGCGCTGCCCCTCAAAACCCCACACCCTGTGGTCTGCGGCCAGTTTCCCAGCTCGCACAGCCCCACCACCGGCATAACCGCCGCCGTCAGCCCCACCACCGCCTCGTCCCCCGTGAAAGCCCGGCCCCACATGTCCCCGAGCCCCGCCATGACAACCACCGCGACCAAGCTCGTCAGAAAAGCACACGACAACACTATCAAGTACGAGGCTCGCGCGTTACCCGGCTGGCCGGCTCCGAGCTCGTTCCCGACGCGCGTCGACGCGGCCAGGCTGAGCGCCGACGGGAAAATATAAACAAGCGACGTGGCCTGCAAGAGGATACCCATGGTGGCGACCGCCTCGGTGTTGTTCGACAAAATGCCAGAAAGAAGTATCATGATCTCATACCACCACCACTCCAAGCAAATCGAGAAACAGCTCGGCAACGCCAGGTTTAGAATCGATACCCACTCTTGGATCGGACCACCAAGCCAGTATATATTTTTTCTCCGCCCACCACAAAAGCACGAGTAAATCACCAAGTTCGCAAGAAGGATAAAATCCGTTACGACGACGGATAAAGCGACGCCCCTAATGCCGAGGTTCAAACGCTCGACCAAAAGATAATTTATCGGTGCATGTAGAGACAGAGATAGAGCCGCGCTTATCATTAGAGGGAGCGTGATGTTTTGGGATCTTAAATAGATTCTGAGGGGATTTATGATAGATTGGAAAACTAGGTCCGGGAGGCAAAAGGTGAGATAAGTCGAAGCGATTTTCGAGATTTTGGGATTTTGATTGCAAAGGACGAGTACGGGCTGGATATTAACCCACACGATAGAAATTGGGATGCATGCAAACAAAAGGATGATAATGGTTCTTTGTAGAGTTTGGGCCATGAGGGACCATTGTTTGGCCCCAAAGGCTTGAGAGGAAATGGCCTCCATGCCCGAGGCGAGGCCCGAGATTACTGAGTAGCCCGTGATGTTGGCTAAGCCGATGGCGAGCGAGCCACCGGCTAACGCGTCTTTGCCGATTTTTCCCAAGAAGAGCATAGATATTAAGGATTTGCCGTAGATGAGTAAACCGGTGATGATCATGGGGAAAGCTATTGTGCATATCATTTTTATCTCCAAGATCACCTGATGAGATGGCCAAGATATGAAAATTAATAATAATTAATTGACTATTAATATAAACTAAAATTAAGAATAGGGTTTGATGATTTTAATTAACCTCAGATAAAGAAAGCCTTGGTTCTTGTTTGGATTTGAGCCGGTTAAGGTCTTCAAGGAGAGGAGTTGAAATCGGTGAAGCCATACAAACAAAAATATAGAAAAATACTGCAAAGAAAATAAACAAGAAATCTTGCACATTAAAATATAAAAACAAATAAAACAAATCATATAGAAAAATAAGAAATAAATAACAATTAGAAATCTTGCACATTAGAAAGCTTTGAGGTTTTGATAATTTTAGTTTGCATACCTGATAAGCACAGCCTTAGATCACAAAACAATTGCACATTAGAAAGCTTTGAGGTTTTTATAATTTTAGTTTGCATACCTCACAAAACAAAACTGTTTCACCGCTTGCTGGATGTGTGTTTCCAAATTATTTCTGCTTCACCGCTCGCTGGATGTGTGTTTCTTCTGTGGAGTAATTATTTCTTTCACCGACTTATGTGTGTTTCTTCTATGGGAGTTTGGTGGTGGTGTAGGAACAGATGTAGGCAGGATAAGATGGAAGGTGGCAGTGAAAAGAGGTTGTCCTTTTTGAAGTTGAAGCCAAAATATTTTGTCACTAAATACTGCTACACCTTAACCTCAGTTTTTCTAAGCTCAATGAAATAACTTAGAAATAGGTCATTATCATATTTTGTGTTATACCACAAGCAATTCTTGGGAAGTTGTTGGTATAAGTAGTATTGTTATGTTACGTTGACACATCTATAATTTTGCAAAATATTGGAGAGTGCTGGGTACCAAAATTTTCATTTTCAATATGTTTGGATTTTTATTTAAAAAATGTTATTTATTCATTCATTTTCACTTTTTTCTCATATCAATAACTTCTACTTTTTTTTTTAATCACTATAATTATGATACATATTTTCCCACAAATATTCTGTTCACCAACTCATATTTTTAACAATCAATCTGATCACATTACTATTTTCAGTGAAATCAATTTTAGCATTACATTTTCTTAACCTCTCAAAATTTGTTCTTAGAAAATTAAAGTTTAAAAAAATACTCATATAATTTTGTTCTTAGAGAATTAAAGTTTAAAAAAAATACTCATATAATTTTGTACGTGGAAGGTTAGGGTATCTAACAAAATTTGAATTTGTTATTTTGTTTTTTAGAAAATTAAAATTAAAAAAAAAATTATATAATATTTTATGTACGTGGAAGGTTAGGGCATCAAACAAAATTTACATAACAGCATGCACAGCACGTGCCATGCCTGCCAGTTTTGTTCCAGCTGGATGTTATACGTCACGCGATATGGCATAGAAAAAAAGTTTTCCAACTGCATCGAGACAATTACATAAAAAATCCCACCTCAATAACAGACACTATATAATATAATCTTCTACACAAAACCAATTGAATTTTTTTGGTCCAAGTAACAAATTATAAGAAAATGCTACGATATATTTGGTCATTTATTTGATCATTTTATGGGTAGCATATTCTCAGTCTTTTGACCAATACTACGTTGTCATGTCATTTACCAAATATGCACTTGGATTCACATTATCTATACCATAGTTCTGAAAACCGGACCGGACCGGCTGGTTCGACCGGTTCAACCGGGAARCGGTCACTACACCGGTCCGGTTTTCATGTGAAAATCGCTGGGGTCAAAAATCGATCAAAAACCGGTCAAACCGGTCAAGAACCGGTTGAACCGGTGAACCTGTGACAGGTTCAACCGGTTTTTCTTGATTTTTTCTTTTTTTTTTTTTTTTTTTTTTTTTTGCTTTCTAATTTTTATATTAAATAAAATTTGACAGGGTCTTATTTTTTTTATTTGGAGTACAAATAAATACAAATTATGATGGCTAATTTTATTTCATTTGGAAGTTGTTGGACTTGGAGTGATGATATTAGAATTGAACTATTTGATTTTATTTTTCTTCATTATATTTAATTCAACTACATTTTTCTATGTTGTATTGTGGTTGATGAATTCATATTTATTCATATATATTTATTCATATGGACTCTTTGAATTAAATTTTAAAATATTTTATAATCATATATTTTATTAATCTAATTTATTCTATTTATTTATAACATATTTAATATATATATATATATATATATATATATATATATATATATATATAAACCGGTCCGACCACGGTCCGACCACGGTTGGACCTGTGGACCACTGAACCTGTAGATTTACCGGTTCGATGACCGATCCGATTTTCAGAACAATGATCTATACTCATAGTTAAAACCAAAAAAAAAAACAAAAACTGTCATTTAAAAACAAATTGCTACGAATTTGGATAAATCAGTTCATTGTAATATCAATGATATGAATTAACTCACTCTTTCTCTCTCACTTTTTTTTTTTTTTTTTTATGTTGAGAATAATAATTACTCTTCATTAATTTTAATTCTTTAGTATGGAATAAAATAATATATAATATCTTATACTTTCTCGATACCTTTTTAAGAACCAAATGTTTTTTTTTTAATTATGTGGGAAATTAAATAATATTCAATATTTTAGTATCAAAAACATTTTTTTTTAGAAAAGCTATAAAAGAATAAAAAGAAAAAAAAATTGAAAGAAAACAAATTAAAAAAAAAAAAAAAAAGAACGAGAAGGAGATGAAATTGGATCGGTTCTAAAGAATTATGATAAAAAATAAAGTGAAGAATAATACACACATAGCACCGTAGAGGCACCCAAATTATAACCTTTAGTAAAAACTAGTTTAAATTATGTCATTCTGGAGATGCTTTCTCAATTTCGAATTAGCTTCTTCTTCAACTTTCAATGTTCATTTGCAAATGTTACCCACGAAAACCGTGTAAGAATGTTTCGCGATTAGACGGTGATACTTTATCTTATCAAAATATAATACTTTTATACAAAATTATCAAGCGTTACTTAAAACATTAAAAATATTAATTAAGTTTAACTGTCTCAAGTATATATTCAAAAGTATCAAGTATTATGTTTAAAAGTAAAATGCTTAAACATAAGAGTTTTTTTCGTCTCACGCCCCTCTCACCGTGAGACTGCAATCTACTATTTACCGGCTTCGGATCTCAACTACCTTATTGCATCTGCTTCAGTAGATCACATCATGATCTAAAAGCAACATTTTTTACAAACACTCCCCAGAACTCGGAAGACTATAGTAACACAGAATCAAAAACAAATCAGCACAACTGATAAGACATTCCCATGTTTCTCATTTCAACAAAGAGGGCAAAACTGTCTTCCCGAAACACTTAAATGCTCAGACAACAAATGTAGCAAATTTCGTTTGTCACCCTCATAGCATAACAACGTAAAAACAATCATTATCATAAACCAGATAAATATCAAAATTAAATATCAGCACCACAGAAATTACAATTGCATTCTTTTTCGATAGTCAGAGATGTGCTGTTTATAGTCAGAGGTAGGCCACAGAAAAAAGGGATGTAACATTGTTTGTTGCCTTAATGGCAGCACAAATAATACAAAATCATTAGACATATCATCACAAAATTATAGGGACCATATTGCAATAACTCCTTTTATTCTGTCCCCCTTCTTCCCTTAAGCCAGACACGATCTTGCTTTCTTACATCCCCACTTCTGGGATGTCATTTCAAAGCATGGACAAACTTTCACATGTTATTGTTAACGTGAAAGCTATGTAACGGATGAATTGTCAATTTTATACCCGATTCGAAAAGATTCTTGTGACGTCTTAATATGCTTTTTAAAAAAAGTGTAGAATGAGTGAACCAAAATAAGATACATTTGATGATATTCTATCCCAATTGACACAGTCGAGAGTTTATAGAAAATTCCTTATGAAGGGAAGAAAATATTTGCGACGATTTCATCATAAAGGGGCTAACCTATTTATTGTCTAGCTGAATCCAACAATGCCCCACCATCAGACGAGATCATGTTGGTTTGCTCGACACTTCATTATGTTTCAAAAGGCTGCTTATATTGTTTCAGACACTTCCATTATGCTGCAACAGAAAAATAAAAATATTATCAAAGTTTTCCAAAAAAATATCAATATTTTATTTTATTTTATTTTAAATCAAATGCAGTCTGCTTTAATACATTGTCCCAATGTGGAGATTGCTTTTCAATGGTATCATTATACTACTATTCAGCAATCAAGAACTCTCATTTGGTACACAAGAAAATATTATGGATCTACATATGTTTCACCATTAACATGCAAGTTTATACTCAGCAACAACCAAAGTAAATCGACTACCAAATAATCATTTCAAACACAAGCACCCAAATACATCATTGAGTGTCGATCATAGTGTGTAGGAGATAGCAATTATGCCCCTGTAAATGGATAAAATATGAGTGATATCTAAAGCTATAAACACAAGCACCCAAATACATCATTGAGTGTCGATCATAGTGCGTAGGAGATAGCAATTATGCCCCTGTAAATGGATAAAATATGAGTGATATATAAAGCTATAAGCAACATGAAATGTAAAGGATGAGATTTTTTTATTTTTTTATTTTTGTAGAAAAAGAGAAACAGAATATACCCTTGAAGAATCTGTGGGGACCTAAAGCTGGACCTGAGGCCTACTGAAGAACATGCAAAACATTCATTCAGCAGAACCTAAAGTGGGCCTATTCTAAATAATATCCTAAAAGCATAACAATGAACTTCACCCCAAAATATATCCTGGTCCCCACCAGCCATTCAGTATTTCTGAGGCAGTCATTTATCATATGATGCAAAGGCCGTTCCTAGGTAGTAACGTGAATATGGTTAGAATTTAAAAAGTCAGAATCATGGATGAATACCTCTATTTTTTTCATGAGAGAATGATATTTATAAATATATATTTATATTGCAGTACTTTAAGCCATCAGTTTGATCATCAAGAGCACAGAGAGAAGGATGCTGCTAGTTACAGTATAAATTAAAATATAACTCTGGGCAACAATTTAAGTCAACAAGTGCAAGCTAAATATATTGAGTTCAACAAACTCAAAGTTTATAAATGAAATGGCAGGAGGACTGCCTAGACTCTTGAATCTTTAGTCCAAGGAGTGAAGAGTACAACCAAGAATGAGTAAGATTTTCAGAATGACACATTATTCAAATACTTCATAATGTAATCTGTCATTAATGAACTTTATAGTTTACACCATATTTCACATTTTGAGGGCTGAGAACTCAACACCTGGAAGCCTTTCGCTTTCATGTCCTTAACTCGGGTTTTAAACAGCCTAAGATGCTAAGAAAAGAAGTCCAAGATAACCAGTGCGAATCTAATGGTTAGAAAACAGAAAAGTTCAGTAAATTGGTTGAAACCATTTGGACCAATTGTAGAAGTCATTTTCAATAGTTCAAACTGCCATCAAGTACAAGATAATCTAGAGCCCTGATACCTTTTTCTAACTGTGATTTTAGAAGGCATTGGATATTTCCCATATGAAACTAAAGAACATGACAAAAGACTAAGGGGGTGATTGGATATCTTTTCATAAATTTTTCATAAATTTTACTATTTTTATTTTAAATTCAACTTTCGCCATTAAATTTTTATCTCATATCAATTCACACTCTCAAAATTCACCAATTCTTTTATCAAATGTTTTTTTACTACTATTCTCTAACTAAAAGAGAATTTTGAAAAAGAAATGATATCCAATTGCACCCTAGTCTTCCTAAGTCTTCCTCCTGGGGAAGGATGACTCTCATCCTTTGTGCTATTTGGCAATAATAGAGGATGAGAGAAAGAAATGCAGAATTTATCACTTGTAATTTCGGACCAATGCAAAATTGTCACATAGTTCACAAAATAAATCTTCGCAGTTCTTTTCCCGCATAGTGGAGTGTTGGAAAAATCTGGAAAACAATCTAAAAAATGAGCAATTAAGGTGCCTATGCTTCGATCCCTTTCACACCCTTTCTGCAAACGCCCATTAAACATTCTTTAAGACCTATAGAGACAGAACCTAATTTCCTCACAAATCAAATATAAAATTATTCTGCAGGTAAAATTCTTAGGACATCAAAAGGTCGAATGCACACATTTAGAGAACCGAAACAGTAAAGAGCCCATTGAACCAGTGTTATGGATAGCATGATTATTCAGCAAACTTTATTTATAGAAATAAATTAGAACTAAATCTATTATGTTTTTAGTTTTATTCTAGTTTATTATTAGAATGTGATTTTCTGCCGATTTTAGGAAAATAAATATGGCAGAATATTGTACTTCCTTTATTTATATGATTTTGTAATCTTTATATAAGAGGATGAATAATAGTAAGCAGCAAATTATTAAGTTCTTATTTGAGATCTTGGTCTCTCTAAGGAGTCCTAAGGTTTAAGATCCATTTGACGAGCTTATTTATTTACGTGTCATCATAGGTCGATCAGGAAAAAGTAATAATAAGATTGTATCAGAATTTACGGTTAATCGCCCGCAAACCAGACCCTAGGCACGAGATCATAACAACCAGACACGCTATAATACTAGACAAAAGCTTTTCTAACGATAAGATACATACTTTCTTGTGAAGGTACATGCAGACTTACATATCTTCTGGCACTCCTAGTGAGTGATATCTTCAAATTATCTCAAAGATCTGCTTGAAGAAAACACCTCATCAATTATAAAAATAATATGCTAAGGGGGAGGAAAAAATTGATAATGATAATAAATTGAATCTAAAGAGCATGCCCAGTTCTGGTGATTGTAGGCAATGCTAGTCACATTTTAACAAAAAAAAAAAATCGGAAATAAAATGGCAATATTCACTATCAGAACTTACATGTATAGGCATTTCAGCTATGACCAGACCGCTGCTTTCTTCAAGGGTTTTAAGAACCACTACTTCTCCCCCGACAACCATGCTAATCACTATCCCATCTTTATCAATTCAGAAAAAAACACAACACTAATATCAGTCACACCTAAGAGGTCATTACAGAAAATGCTACGATAGAAAGACTAGGGAAATATTGAAACTGGCTTGGCCAATTTGCTGATTATTTAGGGTGAGATTTGTCAGGAACTTTAAATATTTTCTCTTTGCTACCCTCCTATCACTCCCAAACTTGCATTCCTTCAATTTGAGACTAACCTGCTGACAAACAAGCTGACATGCGCCTCATATATGTCTCCTGTGAAAAAATATTGTCAATTTGGTAGGGATTGCACACCGGTGAAGCTTAAATGATTTCGCAACTAATCATGTGACAAAAATAAACATTACATAATAGTGTTCATAAAATACTGATCAGTGTGTTCACATTTGAAGTCAGAAAAAACCCAAAAAAAAAAAGATGCCATCTCTTCATTGTTTTCAGCTGAATCACTTAATTGAATTGAAACTTTTAGGCTACAAGTCAGAAGTTTTTCATGCGAGTTCTTCAATATTTATTGTTTACAGGCAATAGCTGTAATGAAGACAATAACGTCGAGCTCCAAGACCATTCATTACGTTCATGTTAATAGACATTTGCTGTAGTGAACATTGAGCACCAAGACCACTGTCTCTTAATATCCCAAAGAATTTCATATAGAAAGCGAAACGGACAAGGTATATTTTTCCATTTCATTATATTACTACAAAACCAGCATGCATCGAAACTTTCCTCTCTCTCTCTCTCTCTCTCTTTTTTTTTTTTTTTTGCATGTGTGGGGTAGGGGTGTGGCGCATGGGGGTGGGGTAACTGTAAAACCAACATAAAAGATGTCTGATGAAAGAAAGAGAAAAGTAAAACACAGAGCACCATGACATTGCTCTCAGTAGATACTAAGGATAGTGCTAAAGGGAGCTTTGAAATGATTTCAGACTCGAGCTTGCCAAGCTTTTAAATTTAAGATCAAGTCGGCTTGTTTGGCGAAATTGACAGTCAAGCATATCTAAGCTCAAACTCAACCTCATAAAATCATGTGACGTTAGATTGATTTAAATTTTATATATATATATGTGTGTGTGTGTGTGCGCGCGCGCGCCTGCGTGCATGTGTGCGTGCGCGTGTGTATCATTATCAATTCCATCATCATTACTTATTGTTATTTGAATTTGTATTGTTTTTCTTATCATTCTAGAGATTAAATATATACTCCCTCCATACCTAAAAGATAGGCTTACATTTATTTCACACAGTTTAAGAAAATGTTGGTTAATATAGTTAAATATTGTCTTTTCCATCCATGCCCCTATGATTAATTAATTGTTTATACATTGTCTACTTGGTTTCTGTAAGAGTTAATCTAGGTAAGTTGAGTAGTATGATTATAATATAATTAATTAGGGGTATGCATGGAAATGAAAAGGTAAATATAGCAACAGGTCTATCATTTCGGGACACTCAAATTAGTAACCAAGCCTATCTTTTTGGGACGGAGGGAGTAGTATTATAATCATTATCGTAGTTATAAAAAATACTATAGTGAAATTAAGTTTGCTCCCCCGCCTATATCTGCAAAACACATTGCCCCTTCAAATTAATTTCGACGACCAACGTGCTTTTCAACATGAATTTGCTGGATTGTAGCTACTTACAATCCCAACGCCGTACTATCCATGGAAAGAGAACACCATTTTCCATAATAACCCATTTATACTTGAATAAGATGAGTATTTGATCCTGACTTTTCAACCAATATGAAAACACGTTGTCTGTAAAACATTCTTAATGTTCACACTCGAACAACATTAACAAGCAACATACAATTGACACTTGGATTGATGAAACGTGCTGCTGTTCAGATACTTGTTCACATCTACATGTTACCACATTGTGAAACTTTTTTGTTGTGTACAAAAAAATGTATTCAATCTCACGACATGCCAAGTGTCCGCCAAAGTAATCTGAAAATCAATCTACATTTGCTGCTGATAGAAAATAAATAAATAAATAAAGAGAGGGGGAGGGCTGGCCGCGTCAGGAAACAACATATGAACACGTGCAGCAAAAGTCCGGCTTCAGAAAATATACCTTCTTTGTTGGTAGCTCATAATTGATCAAAATGCGAGCACAAACAGGCAACTCGGAGCCAAGAAGCGGAAGGCAGGCATCCGTAACAACGATCACATGTGATTTGCGCTCCTCTTCTTTTTCTGCCTCCATATCAGCTTCCTCCTCTTTTCCAAACCTATTCCATCTCATAGTTGTCTGCCTAAAATTATCCAAAACCACGGCTCTATGTGCTTCCGAAAGGTCACTATACTACAACATTATAAATAGATACAATTCATTGAGCAATAATCCCATTCCAGGAAAAAAATTAAAATTTTGTAATTTTAATTTTAATTTTCATCTTTTAAAAAGGAGGGAATGAGAGAGAGAAAATAAGCAATCGTACAAGTGAGGAAACAGAAATATAAGAGGATAGATTTAAAATATTGGAGCAAACGGCGTCAAGCTCATCACGAGTGCTACAGCACACAACCATCGGAAGGCAGGGGCGCCGCCCAGCCGTGCCTAAAAGATCCACCAGCGTGTCCTGTTGATTTTGAATTTGTTTATTCAATTTTTAAGCAAATTCAAATATCTGAATATACATAATTAAGAACGAAAAAAAAATGTTTCGGAAATACCATCTTGAATTGCAGTCTGTCCACGGCGAGGTAGAAATGGCGTTGCAAGCTGAAAATTACAGATATTTTGAAATGAATCCGATTGATTCCTCAACTGCAACGAGCGGGGAAAACACACACGAAAACAGCCATGTAATTGAGGAGAGAGAAAGGCAGCGAGGGTGAAATGGAAGTTACCTGAAAGAAGATGGTGGTGAAGGAGATGTTGACAGTGGAGATTCAATTGCATCCATTTCTTATCACATTTCAGTTTCGCCGCCAAGTTTGGTCTACGAGTGTCCTTTGTTGAGGGTGGATTTTCCGATTGCCATTACAATTTCTCGTGTTTCCTCATTTTCTCTGGCGAGGACAAAAGTTTATAGAAATTTGCATTTCCCTCCCTGAACTTTGGCGCGCATGTGTAAAACCCCTCAACAGTAACACTATCTGGATTTTCGGATGCGAATATGCTTTTCGCGTTTGAAAGGCAAAAATAGAGATAACACTCGCGTGCGTGTGTGCGTGCGTGCGTGCGTGGGTTACAAAAAATTTGTGTTAGTTCAGATGACGGTTGATGACTCATTAGGTTATTTGAGTCGATACTATAATATATTAATTTTTAGAAAAAAAGGTTTTTTGTCCCTCATATTATTTTGATTTTTACAGTTTACCATACGAACTTTCTTTTTAGACAAACTTCCATCTGAATTATGCGCGAATTGCATTTTACTCTCTACACCACTTTTTTATATTCCATGTCATCCGATTTTCAAGGGGTATTTATGGGTTTACATATAATATTTTTTATTTTGAAACTAATTGAAGGAAGTATTTTTATGGGTTTTCATCCGATTTTAGTGAGATCCTGATAAATTGTTCTCGCTCAAATCAATGACTTGCAAAGATGGGATTCGAGCAAGAAGATTTATAGTCCCCGAAATGTTATTTCTTAGTAATTTCAGAACTTGAAGGTTTTGCAATTGAATCAAGCCTTTTCCGATGTGGCCGGAGAGAGAAAACCCATCAAGATTAAGCTTAGAGACACGATTGATGGTCGGGTCATATTTCACGCCGACCCAATTGTAGGCGGAGTTGTCTTCTTCGGTCCGTAGGGCGAGCCTTGTTTGTGGGTCGTTTAGGTCCACTTTGAAAACTATCGGACCCAGTATGTCATCGTTTAAACCGTCGCCTGGGTATGAAGATTCAACACGAAGTAACAGAAATAAAACAGCCACCAAATTCACAAGCGCAACATTTGTCAGTCGAAGATTTGCAACGCACTAGCTAGCAGGACATGAAAAATAAACAAATAAAATAGATAATCCGAAAAGGGTTTCACAAAGTTTCAAAAAGCCTCAGCAAAACTGATAAATGCAGAGAATAACACAAGAAGAAGAACTGCACAAAGGGTGTGATGTGATGGTCACAAAGAAGATAATAGTAGTAGTGCATGGATATGAAAGTTGAAATCGAGACAAAAAATAAATAAAAATCAGGGCTTTTTTATTTATTTTTTTGTGCAGGTCCAAGTTTTGCTTCGTTAGTCGTAATGGGAGTTGGAATGTGACGCAATGACCGGAAAACAGTACTGAAAATTTCGTTTGTAGTTCAAAAATCATCAGAAAGAATATGGAGACAGAAATAAAGAGAGATTTTAGAAAGAATCGGAGAAATTAATACTGGTAGTACAGGAGATGGAGGAGAGAGCGACGATGGAGGGTCATTAAAGTGTGTGTCAGTGGTGTTGAAGGAAATATTTTCTTCAATCAGGCGCCTCCGATTTTAGTAAGAAAAATATTAAAAAATATATTTCCTTCAATTAGTTTCAAAATAAAAAATATTGTATGAAAATCCAGAAATGTCCCTTGAAAACCGGATGAAATGGAATAAAACCACACAAAAAAAAGTGTTGTATGAGGTAAAATTCAATTCGCGCATAGTTCAGATGGCGGTTTGTCTCAAAAAAAAAAAAGTTCGTATGGTAAATTGTAAAAATCGAAATAGTCTGTGGGGCAAAAAGTTTTTTTCCCTAATTTTTATCTATAATATATTGATATTTGTACTCAAAAGAAAGTGTTGATTTTCATTAATTTTTTACTCATACTATAATGTATTGGTTTTTATATTACAATATATTGATATGAGATTTTGGTCTGCTATAGTCTAGTTTGAAAAAAGTGTTGCTCATATATATAGATAGATAGATAGATAGATAGATACACTAGGAAACAATGGCCGTGCACCCACTGCAGTAGACCCACCGAAAAATTCAAATCTTCTTGATTGATGTTAGAATATCAAAATTTATTATTTGTCAATAGTACGAAAGTGTAATAATAAGTGAATATCATAAATATTAGATGGTCAACATTTATTATGAAGAACTAAAGATGCAAAATTAATTTTCCATTCTTTTGGGAAATAGGTAATTCGTTGTTCAAAAATAAAGTGTGGAAAGCTAACTTCTCATATTAGAATAACAGGAGTAGTATTTTCCCTTGTAGCCTTACTATTAAAGAAACGAAGATTAAAAGCTAATAAAATAGTCTAGTTCAAAAAAATGAAACAAACTCGATCATAAATCAAAGTATAATTATGATATTTGCATGGGATGCTTTTGTTTTCTTGTACAAGTTTGAGGATTTATCTCTCCATTTCTCACTTGGAAGGCTTTGTTATTTCAAAGAGTAGACATGGTCGTTCTAACAAGACTGGTAATCTGCTCAAAAAAAGATATCAATCTAATAAAAGCATAGTTTACTCATTCACTCCATTATTGACATATTTACATAAAATAATCACAATATGAAGAAGAGATTTAAATGAATATGAAGGAGGGGTTTAAAACTAAATCTAAATTACAAAAGACATGGAGAAATGTGATAATTTTTATATAAATCTTGGTTGAACTCATAACCTCATAAGACCGGCATGAAGAATCTAATTCCCTTATATGCTGACCTCCCCATAAATATAAAGCACAATTCACAAGTGAAATGGGACAAGAAAAAGGGTTAATCACCTCGCCTTGGTGAGAAAATCATACCAATATATTTCTATTCAATCTATTTAAATTTTCAACAGAAGAGAAACGATCTGGTGAATGATCAAACTTAGTCCGGTTTTGGGAAAAAACTTCTTACCAATATCTTGCCTAAGCTGCAGTTTGGCGGAGGCGCCTAGCTCATGGTGGTGGCAGTGCGTTGGGTGGTTATAAAAAAACAGTCCTGAAACTTAGCCTATTCATAAATATAAGGCTAAAACTTTTCAGCACAAAAATAGAATTTAATATAACTCGCAGGACAAAAGAAATCAAGATCCGTGACACTAAAAAAAGGTTTGCTAAAGATTGAGTATGATATACCCAACAACAAAAGTTATCAAAGTCCACCTACAATTACCTCAATTGAGAAACAATAGCAACTTACATAGATGAACGAAATAGTAAAACCATTGTGGGAAAAATGAAGTAAAATGAATACAAATATAGTAAAAAATAAAATTAAAAATAAACATTTTGTCTAAACTGAGCCAACGGGAGAAAAAAAAGTGTTGATATACACGCCAAACCACCAACAAAAATTAGAAAAAAAAAACTACATATATGAAAAATGAAACAATAACAAAAGAGGAGCCACCACAGCCTTCTCCGCCATCACTACTGTACCAAGCTGTCACCAACTGCTGAACCAAGATAACCAAGTGACCAATTATCGCAAGAAAAAATTGACCTAAAATATGGCTGGAAAGGAAAGAAAGAAGAGAGTTCCATCGACGACCGAATGTTGCCAGCCATGGGCAGCCAATGGGATGAGGACAAGAAAGTGATGGTGAGGGAGGGGGATGTTTTGGAAAATAGGATATATTTGGGGGAAATATTTTTGAAGAGAGATTCTTGTAGGTTGTTTTCAAGTGTTCTAATCCAACATCTTCGTGGGGAATTCTAGGTTTTTTTTCCTCCAAAGAAAGGCATTTTGTCTATTTCATCACAAAAAAACCACATGTAACAAGTAGACAAATTTTTTTTTAAAAAAAATACAATCTATCTTCTGAAATCAGGTTGAGTGTGCGGTACTAACCAACCATAGAACTTGACCATTGGCAAAACTTTCAAAAGCTCCGTAGATTAGAATTTGAACAGAAACCTAAAAATCCTGACTGATCTTTTTGTAATACAAAAACAATACATCTACAAATTCATATCTTCAATACATTTACACACAAAGTAATTTGTAATAAATAAGAACTTAACACAAAACCCAAATTAAAAATTAAAACATAATCAACTAAATGCAGCAACAAATAATAATAAAAAAAGATGTGGTACTATATTTACTAATATGAAGCAAAAAATATAAAAGTAAAAACATGTAACTCACCATCAATATAACTCCGGGAGAGCTGAACGAAGCAAGAAAAGACACATGTTGCTCACGAACTCCTTGGGCAATGGGTATCAACAAACTGGGAAATTCATCTTTGACTGTCCAGATTAAATTATAATTATCAAACAATTATTCGTGAACATTGTTACCTAAATTTGAGTAAATTATCATCACGATAACATCAATAAAACAAATTACATTGAGAAATTAAAAAACTTACAGTATATCCAAATTTCACAAAACCTGCTAAAAACACTTAATCGAGCACAAAGGAATCCAAAATTCAACAAAAAAAAAAAAGAAAAGAAACGGAATGTACCTCCAATTAATTTTCAACGACGTCAGATTCAAAAGCGATTCTCTTAGCGAGATCCTTCATTTCGGAGCAGCTATTAAATACAAAAATAGTATATTCTCCTATAAGAAAACAAATTTTACCAAAATGGCATACATGGCAACAGAATCCCTCTCTCTCTCTCAAACACACATTGAATAAGTGGAGAAAAAAAGGATAGTATATTCTCCTCTAGTAAAACAAACTTTTCCTAAATGGAATATACGGCAATAGAATCTCTCTCTCCCTCTCAAACGCACTGAACAAATAGAGAAAAAAGGGATTCGACGGAGTAGCTATAAAGAATTTTAAAAAGAATGTGGTTATTTCAAACACAGCAGTATCAAATAATAGTTGACCTTAGATAACTTAAATATCACTACTAATGTTTTATATCTATTCATAGTAGATAAGAGACTAAAAAGGCTAGCCAGCAAACCACAAACAACTTTTAAATCAAGATCTTATTCGCTGGGAAAAGTTGGGAAAAAGAATGCTACTCCAATTAATGGTACGAAGCTCAACGGCATCAGATTCAAAAGCGATTCTCTCAGTGAGATCCTACAATTCAAAGAATCTATTAAACACAAACATAGTTGATTCGAACTTTTCCGCACCTATTTAAATTTAAAGTTGTCAATTTTAAAAAGTTCGCCCGCAGAAGTATGGGATCACTTGGAGGTGGGTAAGTTGACTCGTGTCGATCTCAAAGGAAAGCTAGATTCGAAAGTTTGTTTTGTGTTTGCGTTTCACGAATAAGAAATTAAAGAAAATAACACATGAACGGGGTTTTGTTTGATTTGTTTTAAGAACTAGAAATTAATTAAACTAATTAAAACTAAGAATTAATTAAATTACGATCTAATTAACTAAATCTAAGATTAGTTAAACTAAGAACTAATTATCTAAATCCTAAAATTACTTTATCTAAGAGCAATTAAATCTATAATTTATTTAAACTAGGAATTTTATTTATTAAAATATTTTTAAACAATTTAAGAAAACTAGGGTTCTAGAGCTTTGATTCGTCTCCACGACCTCTTGGGAGACCCAATTAATGGTTCACAACGAATCTAGGCTCTAGACCCATAAGATCTAGCTAACAGATAAATGATTTCAAATTCAAACGACTTCCAAATGATTTCAAATTTGAACCATAGCTTCGTTATAACATCCTCCTACATAAGACGTATTCAAAATTACAAATTTACCCTTTGAAATCTAGACTTCAAGAATTGAGGCCCAAACGTTCTTATTATCGTATTCGGCATTATAGATTATTAGTTTCACTTCCAATTGTCTTAGGATCTTAAATGTTATTGTATTATACGTTATGTTTATATTGTATAATTATATTATATTTTAGGAGACAACATGGGGTTTTATTCGGAAGTGACGAGGCCTTGCATGTACTGATCGGAAACCTCGTAAAGCCGTTGTACCATATGCTTGATTTTCGAAAGAATTTCAATGAAGGTGAGTAAAACTTTATTAACTAGGGAGTTTGAAAATTCTTAAATTATAATGCGTTGTTTGTGCGTATCTGTGAGTAAAATATTTATCTGCTTGTATGAGTCTTTTGAATAGTATTTTAAAGGAAAATATGCAAGTGTGAATTGAACTTGTGCTTGTTCTTAATCATAAGTCCAATTATATGATTATATATCAAAGATTATTGATATCATTTGAACTTGACTGTTGTTATCGATTGTTACTGCAAATTGTTATTGACTGTCAATTGTTACTGTCTGTCACTGTCACTGTCACTGTCTGCCAGGCATGAGTAGTTTGGGTAATCAATCGAGCAGGTTGCATGTGGTTCTTGCTTGAATACTCGTGGTATCTATTCCCATTTTTCATGGTCGGGTCAGAGACAACGGCAGGATTTGGGTTATGGATTAGGAATATTCCAGAATATGACGTATCCTGGGTTTGAATCCCATAACTAAAGGGGCATGGAGGCTATTTGGAGAGATAAGGTGACTGAGGTTCGGCCTATTGGAGTGCCATCTTTCATGGTGAGTGGAAACGTGTGGGTCGATCTTTGATCGACATCGATTCCACGTTTATGTGAGTTAATCTGGCTTGGAAGTTAAGTGTTACGCGTGGGAGCCACCTCTAGAGTCCTTCGGGAGCTAAGTGTTATGCGAGGGAGCCACCTCTAGAGTTCCATACCCGGACACTCACTAACTGGACTAGCTGTTTTAGAACGAGACAGATTTTCCTATCTGTTCAACTGTTTCAATTGATTTTTTGAAAATAAGTTAGTATTACTTGTCTATTCTAAATGCGATAATTGGTTAATTTTTGAGAAATCTATTGTTTATTTAATTCTAAAATATTTTAATTTTAAAGTTGCTGACTAGAGTTTTGTTGCACGCATGAAAATAGTTTTGCACACCAAGTGCTTTGATTATTTTATGAAATTATTTTCTAAACTCTTGACAATTTTATATTTTAAAAGAAAAATTGCATCTTCATTTTCTTGCCCTCACTGAGCTCTTTTGGCTCACGTTCTCTTTTGTTTTAAAACCAAACTATCTTGATATTGACGATAATACAAATGATGTTGACTTCAGTTTTCAAGGTGAAGACTGAATCGTCTAAAGCTTCCTTTTGTCGACTTCCTTTTATTGTGTTTTTTTTTTTTTGTTATATGAAAATGAATTTAAGGTGAGAGGTTGTTTATTTATCCATTTATTTTATTTACTATTAAGGTAGTATTTTATTTGGCGTATAATTTATTTATCTATTATTATTTGAGGCATTACATATATGACTTCTTATTATATTAGAAGAATAAAAGAAAATACTGAGTTAAACAAAATATAATCAAAGAAAAATATTAAATTAGTCAAATATAAAAAAGGAAAAAATTAAGTTAAAAAGAAATATAATAAATTAGGTAGATATTAGAATTCTTATATTTAGTCAGTCTTCCACCTCCAACATTCGCCAAGATATATATATATATATATATATATATATATATATATATATATAGAGAGAGAGAGAGAGAGAGAGAGAGAGAGAGAGAGAGAAACGCATTGTAGTGTTGTATGCTATATAACAAAGGATTGGGGTTCAGTTGAAATTCATAAATACGGAAGACTTGTTTTATAATATTGATAAACTTTAGGTATGATTTGTGTATTTCCAAATAAACATGCTAAAAACCACTTTTGTGCTATTGATGAGCATTAATTGAAAATGAAATATTGTAGTCTAATTTCTCTAATTGTGGCATACATTATATAATATATGAATATTATGTTTATCATGTATCAACATATGACTTATGTGTTTATTGTGTTTAAATATAGTTTCATGAGGGTTTTTTTAAAAAAATTTATGGAATCTAATCACGACAAGGGGTGAATAATGGAAGGATAAGTTGCTGGAGCGACTTAAGGAAGATAAAGTGTGTGTTTGCACTACTGCAGAAAGTAGATACAAAGGCGCCTCATCCACGGCGGTTCTGAGAAAACTGCAGTTAAATACTTTTTTACGATAGTTTTTCATAAAACCGCCGTAGAATCATACATTTTATGGTGGTTTTATAAAAACCGACGTTAAAACTGAACTAATTAACGGCTGTTTTTAAGAAAGCGTCGTGAATTAACAAGTATTTACGGCGGTTTTTTAAAAACCGCCGTTAATTAGTTCGTACATTAATTATTTCGGTAGATTTAACGTCGGTTCTGTTAGAACTGCCGTGAATAAGATGACATTTTACGGTGGTTTCATTAGAACCGTCGTAGAATAGGAAGCTTCCATGTCACCGATCCTTGTCCTTATCATGCAAAAATCTTGAGCCGTTGATCCGTGTCTCATCCGACGATCTAAAGGCGCCACGTCATCAATCCGTGTACCCACCTCCATGCATGCCTTCATTTTCATTCATCTTCATCCTCTTCATTCATCTTCATCTTGGACCAAGGGCTGCCGACGTCGCCGGAGATCTTCATCTGCATTCGCCAGCTGCCGACGTCGCCAGAGATTGCCTGCTGTCATTGGACCAACGGCGACCACGTCAGAGTTCGCCTGGACGACGTCGCCGGATATCGCCTGCAGAAATTGTTGTCGCCGGAGATCGCCTGCATTCTCCTCCTGCTGCATTCACCACGTCGGACGTTGCTGGAAACCGGGCAAGACAAGGATCAATGGCGGAGAGACGACCAGCTGGACGTCGGAGCTCGCCGGAGATCGCCAACTGCTCCCAGAGTTCGCAAGGCTGTCCTTAGACGTCGGAGCTTGCCGGAACTCGCATGGACTTGGTGAGCCAAACGAGCTAAACTCGTTGAGCTCACCAGTATTTTTTTTTAATTTATATTAAACAACGGCGGTTCTGGAAACCGCCGTTAATTAGTTGGATTTCACGGCGGTTGTAAAACCGCCATAAAAGGTGCCTACTTTCTACGGCGTTGGCTACAATGGCGGTTCAAAAACTGCCGTTAAATCCCTAAAAAAACCGCCGTGAAATCTGTAATCTGCAGTAGTGTTGACAACCTAGATAACCATCACCAAGAGTTGTTCCAAGGAGTTATGTTTCAACCATTTTCTAGAGGTCAAGAAGACAAAGACAAACTTCAAGCTTATCCATCAAGTAGTGGACTATAGAGGTGACTAGTGGGAAAAAATAATGAGGCATGATTCGATTTAATAGAAAAACGTGTGGCAAGATTCATCTTGGAATAATTTAACCATTTTGACGGGTATGTATAACAGTGCGTTGGGAATGAATTGTTGTTTCGGATTGTAGTTGAATTGATGATGTTGTTTCGTAATTCATAAACATTGTTTTGTCTTGTTACGAGATATTGGATATCTTATTGTTTCTTATTGGGCAATTTTCTTATGTTTGAGGAAATTTAATTTGTTAACATATCTCATGCAAATGTCATTTTATATTTTATCGAGAAAGTTTATTGTGTTTGAATGAAAATGGATTGGGTGTGGGGTTTGACACATTATATTTCACATGTAATGAGTGCATCAATCACACGTACAAGTGTAATTAGTACCATAACGATCTTGTTTCATTTCTTTCAACACATGACTCATAGTTTTAAATATTACCATAGTAATGATATTGCTGTTATCAATGAGCACACACCTTTGTTTGGTAGTGTACTTACATCAATTGAACATACAAACATAACTAGTAGTGTAACAATCCCGTTCCAATAATAATCAACCCATATTGTTAATTTTGTTGACACCTTGCTTATGTGTCAAGCTCACAATGATTTAATTGACATGTGTCATTTGGTGGTGTATTGAAAATCTGATGTGGCATCCTCACATCATTTCTCTAAAAAGCCTTCCCTTTTCATAAATTTGTCAAGGGTATAAAATAGTTTGTTTTTTTTTTTCAATAATTTTGTTTTCTTTTAACATTTAGGGTTTCCTCCTCAAAATACCCTCGGTCGATTTCCAATATTTTCTCTCTGAACAACATTTCCACAGATCCTTTCTCCTAATTAGAAATTTAGGTTTATCTACGTATCTCCTTTTCTCTCTTCCTCCTTCAATGCCGAAAACAACCCACAAAACTTATCTATCTGATACGATTATATCTCAAATTTTCATAATTTTTTGTGCAGTGTTGTGGCTAAGAAATCTGGATTTTTTTTAATGATGAATCTCAAATTCATAATGAATTTCATCATTTTTCCAGTCGTAGCCGCAACTTATATATATATATATATATATATATATATATATATATATATATAATAGGTTGTTTCCTTCTGAAATCAAGTTTCCTTCTTGCGTATTTTTGATACAGAAAGAGAATGTTGCGAAAAATCCCAAAAAGCTTTTTAGGTTTTGCCGCTCTGAAATCGAAAATTCTGGAAACCAAACAATTTTTTGAGATTATCTGTGAATCAAAATTTTTTCTTTATGATTAGTTTTTTTATTTGATTTGTTTAATTTCTTTCTAGAGTCAATCGAGGCTACTGGGTTTATCTCTGGAGTTCGATTTTGGGGAAAAGACGGAGGGATTTCAGTGGAAGCGTGAAAGGATCGCATCTATTTTTTTTAAGTTCATGTACTTTTTTAATATTACAAATGGTATGGAAGTTTATGAACATAATTGTTTTTTGCGATTTCTCTTATATTAATTATAGATTTAGTTTTTTTCGGCACGATTTGTTTATGCAATTTCATAAACGGAAAAGACCCGAACCACTGGGGTTCTAACTTCTACATATCATTATTATAGGCTCTCTCTCACACACACGCACAAAATTAATTGCTTCTGCTGAGGACAAGCGCTGAATTTCAAACATTTGGATCCAGAAACTACTCATCTGCGAAAATTAGAAGGTAAATTCGTCTATTTGTATTTTTGGGTTTTTTTGCCTAATTAACTTTTATTAAAATAGAGCTCGGGTCTACTGATGATTCAAGTAAGCTGGGGCACAAGCATCTACTGAAGCAATCTGGAGTTAAGGGTATGTTTGGCAGGCTATCATTTTCCAAAGTTGTATTAGTGAGTTGTACTGTTTCGCTTTGTCCACTATAAAGAGCACCACTCCACCCTTGCCTCGATCGAAAGTACGTAATTATTTGCAGATGATCGTTGTGAGTTAGAATTTAAACTTTTGAGCTTCTTTGAATTGTTCTTATGTTTTGTTATTAGTTGAAGTTTGAGCTTCTTATGTTTTAAACTTGTGTATAATATATTAATTAAAAAAATAGTTATATTTTAAGAAAATACAAAAATAGAATGATATGTTAGGGATATGTTAAGGATATTTGTAATTTTGGCAATTAGACTAAATCTTAGGGGCGGTTTTTACAATTATCCCTTTATATCATTTAATTAAATTTGTTTCATTCTATTTTGTTTGCTATAACTTTATAAATGTGTATGAAACTGCTGTTTTTCAGCTAATTTTACTTTTATCTAATGTCATTTTAACTTCATTCTTATTCATCACAGAATGTTGAATTCAAAATCAAAAGGATCAAATTGTGGACACTTGTGAATATCCTAAAGTTGATGAAAAGAAGAATATGGCATAAAAATCATGGTCATTCTCGATTTTTATTCTTTTGATTTTCTCGATTATTGTTTTTTCAATCTACTTTGCAGTTTCATCAATTCAAAATGCAAAAGTAATATCCAAATAATTTCTCTCCTTTGCAGTCTCTCGATTTTTATTCTTTTTCGATTAGTGATTTTGTCGATATATGACTATATCGTGTATAATATGATTTACGATGTGTGTGTGTGTGTATGATTTATATAGTTGTCGGTCTATGATTTGTGTCGATCTATGATGATCATATGATTCCTGGGAATATTATTGGTGTGTGTGTGTGTGTGTGTGTATGTATATATAGATAGATAGACAGATATAGATATAAAATTATAATGTTGAGGTTCTGGGTTATTATTTTTAGTTGTGCTTGTGCTTTTGAATATTAAGAAATTGAGGCAAAAGGGGAAAACGAATGAGGAATATGATGTTCAAGGATTACGTTGATAAGATCATATTGGATTTAATCTCTTATTTTGAGAAAATCAGTTTCTGATTGAAGCTTTGACTGAAGTAATTTTCCTTTCATATTTTTTTTAACATCAAGTTGCATTTACTTCTCAGGTTTTTGATTTGCAAAATCATTGTTCAAATGTTTCCAACTGTTTATATTATGGAACTTATATCTGCGTGTATGTGAATTTGAAATTTTTTTTATCCTTCTATTTTTCTTTGTATATTTAGAAAATGGATATAAAATGCATGAGTTTTATCAATCTATGAGATTTCTGTGAGTATTTATTTTTAATAGTTTTATATTATCGATCTATGGTTATATCGTATATAACCAGATTTACGATTTGTGTATACATATCTTTTATACAGATCTAATGTTTGTGACTTCATTGTATTGTCAATCTATGATGATCGTATGGTTCTTGGAAATATTATCGTATATATATACAAAGTAGTATATAATTGGTAATGGTTATTACACAATAAGTCGATAATTAATTAAAGGATTAAAATATGTTTTATGATATTTTTCATATGAATACGTATTAAGCTTGATGTCATGCTTTCATTAGTTTTTATTTTCTTATGCTTGCTTGTGCCAATTGAGATCGAGTATATTGCGAGAAAGAAGAAAAGCTCATGGATTTTCCGTGGTTGTTGGCAGTGCCCGATGTCGCATGGTTTCAAACCCAGATAACTCTGCACATTGTCAAGAGACGTAACCCCTATGTATTTTTATTTTTTGTTTTTGCAATGAAAAATATCACATTATTTGGGATGAGGTCAATTTGTTTCACTAGCTTGTTTGAATTATACAACAATATATTATTTATGCATATTATATGGGTTGATTATAGATCACGTCTTAAAATTAAGATTTAGTCTAATTACAAAAATTACCTGAAGTTTATTCTAATAAAAAAAACCACTTATCATTTAAAATTACAAATATCACTAGATATGATATTACCTAACAAATAATACATACACTTGAGGTCTATCTATACTTTTGGAAGTCATAAACTGCTGTTGGGGGTAATTTTAACTTTGTAAGATAATCAGATTTTTTTTATTACTCTAAATCTCAGGGGTAATTTTGGTAATAAATTATTTAGTCTAATAAATACCCCTTATTTTTGTTCTCCNTTAAAATATAAATTATATTAATATTACTTTTATTATTATTTTTTATGTGGAAATATAAATAAACAGAGATATAGAGATATAGAGATGAAGAGAAATAACTAAAATATCCACAGTACATAAATTATAAATCGAATCCACAATATATATATATATATATATATATATATATATGAACGTTAAGATTATACGTTATTGAATACTTCTTTGTACATTACATTATTGGTCATGATCGGTTTCGAATCGCCATCACCACAAACTAATATCTTCAAACACTTTCGATGGTTGACACGCGACACAGCAACATATAATTGACCATGACTGAACACGGGATTTTTCAGATAAAGGCCGACGTTCGAAAGTGATTGACCCTGACTCTTGTTTATCGTCGTCGCATATGAAATCATGAGCGAAAATTGCCTTCGTTGAAACTTGAAAGGTATCCTAACGTTAGAAGGCATTAGACTCATTCGGGGAAGCAACACCTTTTCACCTGCCTTTGCACCGGTTAGAAGTTTGCATTCAAGAACGTGCGTAGAAAGTCTTGTAATAACCAATCTCTTCCTGTTACATAATCCCATGGAGTGGTCTATGTTTCTCAATAACATAACAGGAGTCCCCACCTTTAGATGCAATCCGTGACTGGACACCCCAAAAAACTTTATACCATTCAAGAATTCAGGCGTGTGCAAATTACTTAAGAAGTCATTCCCACCGTCGAATTTAATTTTGTTTAATAATCTCATAATCTAAATTTACAGTTACGCACAATTCATTCATAAAAAGAATGGATAAGGTAAATTAAACTAATCTACGTGAATGGAAATTAAAATAAGATTCTCAAATTTATACATTACCAGATACATGGTTTTAATTAAATACAATAGATTTAATAACATTACCAGATAATACATTTAAATACATTTAATTACATAATAATATAATAAGATATTATTCCAATATCTTATTTCAATTAAAAAACTAATAAAGTATATACATACATACACATATGTATAAAATTAATGAGTTTTGCACTTCAAATTACGATTACAAATAAATTAAATTTACTCTATGATTAATAAAATATTATATATTAAATTAAATTAATCTACATTAATATGTGAACAAAGTACTTAAAAATTAATAAAACATACATACATGCATATATGTTTCTTTTATGAGGATAGTACTTGTACCATTAAATAAAGAAAACACATACGAAGCATTCCAAAAATTATTTAAAGAAATAACTAAAATTTAAAAAGTCAACAAATATACGGAGAAATGTTAAATAGAATGCTTTATCAAATATAAAAATATATATGTAGTTTATAAGTTATTTACTTAGTAATTTAAATTTATATAATTACAACTAAATCATATTGATAATTCATTGAATACTAACATATTTGATAAAAAAAAATCTGAAAATCTCGTAATATAATTTTACAACTACAAACAATTCGAAATAAATTTATTATTCATAAAATAATAAAATAAAATTAATCTACATTAATAGAGATTGATATTAAAAAAAATTTAAATGCATGAATTACCATGTATAAGATTTAAAATAAATACAAATAAATAATAAACCCACTTGATAAAATACATTACATTATATTAGATAATCAAATATATAAACAAAAACAAATTAATCTACACGTATGGAAATTGAAATTAAAAATTGAAATACATACAATAACGCATAATAGATTTAATTTAAACACAATCGATAAATATTAAAACATCAAAATTTAATTATAAATTTAAAATAAATAAAAATAATTTGGAAATATTTGATAATATAATTAATCAAATTCAACCAATTTAAAACCCATTTAATTGATTAAATACAACCCAAACCATAATTTATTTTGAATCCACTTAACAATTGAGAGGCTCAATTGTTTTGAGTCCAATTTAAAATCTGATAAGCCCAACTGTAGATTCGGATCCAAGCCCATAACATGAACAGATAACCCTAGGTATAAAACTTGTTAACTCTAAAAAATTTGAAGTATCTTGAATTTAGATCAATACATTATCAGATACATGATTTTAATTAAGCACAATAGATTTAATAACATTATCAGACAATACATTTAAATTAACATAATATTAGAATAAGATATTATTCTAATATCTTATTTAAATTCAAAATTAATAAAGTATATATACACATACATATACACTCTCTCTTTATATACTTAAGAAAACGAATAAAATTATTATTCTAATATCTTATTTCAATTCAAAACCATATAAAAAATCAAATAGAATAAAATTCCCAAAATTATTATTCTATATCTTATTACAATTCAAAATTAATTATAGTATATATATACAAAAAAAATAAATACTTTTAATTTAAAGTAAGAAAAAAGAATATAATATTATAAATTAATAATTAAAATAAATAACTAAATTTGAAGAAGCAAAAGAAAATATATATACATATAAACTAAGACATTCGATTCTCGAACAATTTGACATTGATCTTCTTTATAACACCAATAATTCACCATCCCGTTTTACATAATTAGAGACAATTTAAGTCATTTCAATACATTAATCGAATATTAGTAAACAATTCGAACCTATATATCTATATATAATGATAAAATTCAGTAGACTACCCGAACCTATATATCTATATATAATAATAAAAATATTGAGAACCAATAATTACCTCCGAATCATTAAAAATAATTTTCATGAAAGTCTTTTGTTCCTTGTCATCAAATCCCGATCGAGCAAAAAATCGAACAATACTAAGTTTAAGTGTTTTTTTATTCGTTCGGTCGATGTCTTTTGCTGATTCCAAATAAAGGAGGCATCGTTCCAAAAAATTTTGCTGCCCAAGTTTTGAAAATAGAGAAAAAGCACAGACACATTCGGGTGGGGAATTGAAATTGATTCGTAAAGAATAGGAACCTATATTTATAGGGAGATTAGTTGAAACCCTAGAGATTCAAGTTTTGAAATTCTGATAAACCAAACAGAAATGATCTCGTATCCCCTCATTATAGATATTATATCCGATTTTAATTTTTTGTCCATTTTTTATTTATCTATTATGGAACGAAAAGAATAGATATATTCCATGAATTAAATGTCTTTAATTAGGCAAATCGTATAAAATATATATTTTTTTAAAATATATGATCCCGACTCGAAATATCAAGATTATTCAATATTGAATAAAAATTTGATGTTTTTCTTGGTTTAGAATTCTATTTTTCGTACATTTTTTATTGGTTGATTTTAGAGTTAAAAAATCAATCCGCAGTATTTTCCATAAATTAAATATTTTAATAAAACAAACAAATCGTATGAAATCTGATAATTTTAAAAATATGATTTGGACTTGAAATCTCAGAATTATTCAATATTGAATAAAATCTTATATACTGTATTTTCTTTGTTTTGAATTCTATTTTTTGCACATTTTTTATTGGTTGATTTTATTTTTTAAAAATTGATCTGCTGCATTTTCCATAAATTAAGTGTCTTTAATTAGGCAAGCAAATCGTATGAAATCAAAAATCTGATTTATTGTATTTCATTTATTTAGGATACTAATTCTGCAAGTAAATCGGATTAAATCAACTACCGATTTTTTAAAACAAAACTACTTTAGAAGATACCTGATTTCTTAGAGTTTAATTATGCAAGGAGATTAATATTTGTTCAATTTAATATGCTTTAATATTTTTTCCAAATTAGTTATATTTGGAACCTGTAATTTATTTAAGTTTGATGCCTCACTTTTTTTTTTATTCCGATTTTTTCTTAGGGCCTGTAATTTAATTTATTTTCATGCTTTATTTTTCTTTATTCGAGGCATGTAATTAAATTTATTTTTATAGTTGCTTTTATTATACTTGCTTTATCTATTATTTCAATTCAAAATAACAAAAACTACAGTTTATCTTTAATCAAAATTTGAATTTGACTATTATATAACCAAATTTTACTTGTAATCACTAATTAGATGATAAAAAAACTGATTTTAAAACCTAATAATTGTATATAGATAGATAGATAGATAGATAGATAGATAGATAGATAGATAGATAGATAGATAGATGTATATAGGTTTTAAAATTGTGAGTTTTGGGCAGTTAAAAATTCAATTTATATGGCTCACAAATTGAAATTCTAATATTTCGAAAAACCAAAATTGACTTTTCAAAAATCTGAATTCAGAGCTTTGAAAAATTCAAAAAAACTTGGTTCACAAATTCAAGATTTTAAACAATTATATCCTATTTTTTAGCCAGAATATCCGAAATTCAGCTACTTGAAAATTCATTTTTTTTAAACACACGAATTCAATTTTGAAACCTATGTTGAAAAGTCAACAATTGTGTGCTATGAGATTTAAATAAATAAATAAGGCAAATACTTTGGTGAGGCCGGTCTCATAGTATGAGACCACTTTTTACCACAAACATATTTGGCCCGCCCATTGCCTAACCCGCCAGTGACCCACCCACATCGAATATACTTTTCGATACATTAAACCTACCCATCTCATTCCCACACCTTCTCCGCGTCTCCTTTTCTTCGGTTTTCTCCATCTCAAAATTCAGAAAATCAGCCAACATTCCTCCTCCCTTCTTCGATGGTGATGGACCGGCAATTGGAGGCAGCGTCGGAAGACGGCGACCGCCATGGAGTTCTCCTCTCCATGGTAGCGGCCCGGATGGCTTGGACTCCGGCTCGCACGGTAGCATCAATTGGCAATCAGATCATCCTCTCCGGCGACGACTAACAAGGCAGCGATGGTGAGGGGCAACAACGGTCAGCAGCAAAATGGCAATGGTGGCGTGGCTTGGCTTGAATCGACGGCTGACAACGATTCGGCTATCTCGATGCGTATGTGATAATTCTGAGGTAACCCATCAGCAATTTAGAGAACTAATTTGGGGATATGTCAGACTTATATGTCTGTAATTGTGCAGATTAATAAATACTTGAATTTTTCATGTCAAAGGTTTTGAATTTAGCAGGTTCTCGGGTCTCATATTTCTTCGGAGTTACTAGAATTCATCAGTTAGTTTTTGGTTTTTCTTTCTCCACCCCTCGTGAATTTTAGTTTAATATGTTTATGGTTTAACATCTAGCAATTCTCAAAAGAAGTTATTTGATTACTTATATTTGTCTTTTTATTTTCTGATATAATTGAATTTTACCGCAGGATTCATGGCTACCAAATTGATCGGAGGTTCATAAAGTTCACAATCATATGCTTTTTTTTTTTATTTAAAGAGTTATTTAAAGAGATTTGGCAGTTATGGGTTACGGTGATAATGATGTGAGGACTCTATATGTGGATTTTGGGTTTTTTTTTTCTTTAAGATGATGTAAGTTATGGTGATAATGATGTGAGGACTCTATTTGTGGATTTTGGGGGGTTTTTTTTTCTTTAAGTTATGGTGATAATGATGTAAGTTATGGTGATACCAGATTTTTTTTTTCTTTTAATTGGCACTTTGTAAGTCATGGTGTGGATTTTGTTTTTTTCTTTTAATAAAAATGTTGGATTTTTTTTTTATTTAATAAAAATGTTAAGATTCCAACTTGTGATATTCTTTGGTATTTGAATTCCTTTAATATCATTTAATATCATTTAATATCATTTTTTAATGCGTGTTGTTGTTTGGTGCCTTTTGTTATACATTTTGAGATGAGAAAATAGACGTTTATATAAACTACAAAATATGCACATATTTATCATGTTGGCTTGATGAACTTTGTTATATAGAGGAATGATATTTMAGAACTTTTGATGTTCARTTTTGTGTGCAATGTTARACTCATRMTTGGCATATTTCTAGTATTCTTAATACCTCATATGTAAAAGTTATTTGAGTATCACAGAATATTGTTAAAGTATCACAAAAGATTGGTAAAGTATCACAAAATATTGTTAAAATATCACAAGTTTTTATACCTAATTTTAATTAAAGTATAGTTAAGTAATGTTCTTAACTCAAGTTGTTCAAGTATCACAAAACATTGTTAAAGTATTACAAAAGATTGTTAAAGTATCACAAGTTTTTTATACATATTACAAAAGAAACATAGTTAAGTAACATTTTTAACCCAAGTTATTTGAGTATCACAAAACATTGTTAAAGTATCACAAAACATTGTTAAAGTATCACAAAAGATTGTTAAAATATCACAAGTTTTTTATACCTATTTTTGATTAAAGTATAGTTAAGTGATATTTTTAACTCAAATCTTGAGTTACAAACTCATGGTGATATATTTGGAATATAAATCAACCAGAAGTTTGATTTTTTTTTTTTACTTGAAATATCCATAAGAATTTGAGATAATT
>BMAC01001013.1:218442-248758 GCA_014905375.1 Phtheirospermum japonicum | reverse complement strand
TGTTTAAGTATCACAAAATATTGTTAAAGTAATACAAGTTTTTTATACATATTCTTACAATAAAACATAATTAAGTAACATTTTTAACTCAAATTATTGAGTATCACAGAACATTGTTAAAGTATCACAAAATATTGTTAAAGTATCACAAAAGATTATTAAAATAACACAAGTGTTGTAATTAATTAATTGCTTTAATTACATATTATTATGAATGACTATCCTACCCCTAAAACCCTAATCTTGTAACTATAAAAAGGAATCTAGTCCCCATAATAAACAAGTCTCTTGAACTCTCTTCTCTCATTCTCTCACTCTCCTCTCTCATTTCTCTAGTTTTACAACACGTTATCAGCACGAATCTCTAACCAATTGAGATTGATCGAAAATAATAGCTTTCAAAACCAAATCTTCATAAATCAAAATAATAGAAAATTTCTGCGCAGAAAACTTGCAGAACCGATTTAGTGAAGTTTTAATCGTTGGATCGCTTTCAAATCTTTACAATCTGTTCAAGTCTTATCGAATTACGATCTGGACGGTGGAGATCTTATTTTAATCCATATATAGTTCAATAATAAATTTTGAACAAAACAGTTTTTTGTTCATAGAATCGTCGGTGCATATTTTTCAAAAGACGATTTCACACAATTTAACCGTTGGATCACTTTCAAATTTTTACAATCTGTTAAAGACTTATTGAATTACGATCTGAACGGTGGAGATCTAATTTTGACTCATATATAGTTCAATAATGAATTTTGAACAAAACAGTTTTTTGTTGATAGAATCGTCGGTGCATATATTTTCAAAAGACGATTTCACACAATATAACCGTTGGATCAAGTTGATATTTTGTATATATTACTTAAGACATATACTATTTGATCTTGAACGGTGGAGATCGATTTTATATATCTCTATCATTATCAAACGATCACGGGTTTAATGTTGTTTCTTGAAGAAACACTAGAGAAATCAATTTCTTCCACCGATATTGTAGTTTGTGGAGAAATACAAAAATATCTCAATATATTATATTTGAATATTATGTATTCCTGAAGAATACTACGAGATCTACAATCGCTTGTCGATATATTATTGTAGTTTGTGGAGAAATACAAACATCTAATATATACTATTTTGAATATTATGTATTCCTGAAGAATACTACGAGATCTACAATCGCTCGTCGATATATTTATTATCGAATTAATTTGTACTATAAACTAGTACTAACTCAAATATTTCTATATTGACCCGAAAGTTCAATAAAATCTCTAAAGGAGTTAGAAATTACTTTTTTATTTTGAACCCGAAGTTCAGTATTATCATGATTTGGCATGACTGGTATGACCATCCCAGTTTATTAAGAGTATGAAGACTCTTCTATTTATTTTTAATGCTACATGTTCTCAACAAAATTAACCAATAAATTATTACCAGTTTAATTGGAATTAGGTTCCAATAATATTTATATTTTATATTATGGGGTGAGATCTTTTGGGCTCATTCACCCTCCATGTTGACTTCTAAATATTTGGATCCACTAGAAGATTGCATGTGTTATTATCTCATAACCAGAAGTTTATGAGAATAATTGTTCTACTGGCTATGAGAGCAAAGTACCTTATGTATCTAATAAATACACTTATCATTTGCTAGTAGATTTATTTGCAAAATTTATTGATGATTTATATTTTGTTGACTATGGTTAGCAAAAGCAATTGATATGCTTTATGATATTTGTTATATCATTTGATGAGAATAATTTTTATAATTATGTTTCACAAGTATGCCAAATATGAAAATATATGTGAAACCCCTGTCTATGGCTTACAGTCAGAAGCCTCCATCAAAACTTAAACAAGCACGATATTTGTAATCGCCCCACCACATGTCATGATGGATAGCGAATGCTGAGAACATATCAAATAAATATACATTTTTCTCATAATTTGTTAGTCATTGTATATTCTCAGCATTAGGGGGAGGATAGACATATGTTATGGTAACAAAACATATAAATGTATATGTCATGGTAACCAAGAAATATGGAATGCATAAATATAATCCTCGCAAAGTTTAAAACAAACCTGAAGTATGAAATATTTTGTCAATAATATACAAATAAAGATTTATGCTTCAAGAGCATTCTTTTATGTGGTGGATGATATTGAAACATGAAGTTTCATTCAACCGACAATATAGAACAATATCATGAATAAAATAAAATCTTGGAAGGATTTTGATATGCTTGATGCATATTTATAACATTGTCATTAATATGATGAGATATGCATTGCACTCTTCTTCCCTTAACTGAGGTTTTGTCAGATTATCCCAGTAAGATTTTTAATGAGGCAACATTATGATCATATTCAAGGAATAATGTACTCTTTTTCCTTCACTCGGACTTTTCCCATCGGGTTTTTCCTTGGAAGGTTTTGATGAGGCACATTCTTTGAATAATACTATATTTCAAAGTTTGAAAACAGAAAAATGATCAACTTGAGAACTACTACCAATTGAAGTCATGGGGAGCAGCTGTACTCTTTTTCCTTCGATCAGTTTTTTGTCCCACAGGGTTTTTCTGGCAAGGTTTTAATGAGACAGCAACACTGTAAGTGTGAAAAGAAATATTTCGTATACGACACAACTCATATTTGACTACATAAAAGGTGACAAGACAAGATATATCTCTCGAACTTCTACACACAAAACTTCCAAAAGAATGGCGATATCGATATTCAGCAAATTCGCTCATATGATAATTTGGCGGACTTATTCACGAAAGCATTACCAACATCATTGTTAAAAGATTGGTACACAAGATTGGCATGCGTCYACTCAAAAATCTATAGACATGATTTTCAGGGGGAGTAGGGCTGCACTCTTTTTCCTTCGACKAGGTTTTGTCCCATTGGGTTTTCCTGGCAAGGTTTTAACGAGGCAACATTTTTGAGGTCATTCAAGGGGGAGTGTTGTAATTAATTAATTGCTTTAATTACATATTATATGAATGACTATCCTACCCCTAAACCCTAATCTTGTAACTATAAAAAGGGACTCTAGTCCCCATAATAAACAAGTCTCTTGAACTCTCTTCTCTCATTCTCTCACTCTCCTCTCTCATTTTCTCTAGTTTTACAACAACAAGTTTTTTATACCTATTTTTAATTAAAGTATAGTTAAGTACTATTTTTAACTCAAGTTGTTTAAGTATCACAAAATATTGTTAAAGTATTACAAAAGATTGTTAAAGTATCACAAGTTTTTTATACATCCAATAAAACATAGTTAAGTAACATTTTTAAGTCAAGTTATTTGAGTATCACAAAACATTGTTAAAGTATCACAAAATATTGTTAAAGTATTACAAAAAATTGTTAAAATATCACAAGTTATTTATACCTATTTTTAATTAAAGTATAGTTAAGTAATATTTTTAACTCAAGTTATTTAATTATCAACAAAATATTGTTAAATTATTACAAAAGATTGTTAAAGTATCACAAGTTTTTTATACATATTTTTACAATAAAACATAGTTAAGTAACAATTTTAACTCAAGTTATTTGAGTATCACAAAACATTGTTAAAGTATCACAAAAGATTGTTAAAATATCACAAGTTTTTTATACCTATTTTTGATTAAAGTATAGTTAAAGTAATATTTTTAACTCAAGTTTTTTAAGTATCACAAAATATTGTTAAAGTATTACAAGTTTTTTATACATATTTTTACAATAAAACATAGTTAAGTAACATTTTTAACTCCAATTATTTAAGTATCACAGAACATTGTTAAAAGTATCACAAAAGATTATTAAAATACCACAAATTTTTTATACCTATTTTGTAATATCTTAATAACTTTCCTATAATATTTTAATTTTTGTGATACTTTTAGTCGAATCTCTGATACTTTAAAGTGAGTTCGTGATATTTTATAAATAAATAGATTGTTGAAATATCACAACACATACAAATCACAAGTTTCTTTTTCTATCTTTCTTGTACATGCACCGAATTCGTATGCACCGAATTCGTGACTTCACGACTCGAACTACACGAAATTAAAAAAACTATTTCTTGTACATTGGCACAAAGGTCCCTAATACACATCAACCTACCACTCTATGAAGCAACAAACTCATAAGACAAAAATAAAGCAGCAAATGATAAAGGCCTCCACCTCAACAGTATCCATGGTGATGTCGCTGGTTCAGGCCAACCAAAAGACAACCAATTCTTTCACTTCATCTAACAGGAATGTATCATACTTGAAGCCAAGCGAAAAGCAACTCCCACTCCTCGTCATATGACATGGTCCTCTGTCAACAAAACTATTAATTACAATGAAAAGAAATCACATGTATAAAACTATGGACACCGTACAATTGTGTCCTTAACCCTTCATGGGCAAAATCAAAATATTAGATTATAGGCTGAAATATAGTACACAAAATAGCAGAATATTACATTTTTAAGAAAAAAAAAACCACAAATGGCCGCATGAAATGCTCCGATTGCAATAGGATCTGTGTCGAAATCCGGCTTTCCGAGAGACGAGCCCAACGACAGGGACAACACATCGACGCCATCAGCAATTGCGTCGTCGAACGCTTTGAGGATAGAGGACCGCATGCATCCCCTGCCAGCTGTACAAACACGGTACACTACGATTCTCGAACCTGGCGAGCCCCCTACAGTCGTCCCACTAGCCAGGCCGTAGTATGATGCCCCGGAAACAGGCCTCCCGGCTGCAGTCGATGCGACATGTGTACCATGGCCCACGTCGTCTCTGGGCATCCCTGACTCAGCATCATCATCGTAATACCTCGCGCCGATCAATTTCCTATCAAAAATTATTTCCCAAAAAAAAAATTATTGAACGAAAAAATATTAACTAAATTTGTTAAATCATCAAAGGTTTTATTACCTGTTACACGTGGACGAAGTGAAATTATCGCCTGCCATGCATACTCCCTTCTAGCGCGATGGGACCGGGACCATGTCATCGTCGACGAAACTCTTGGACTCGGGCCAAATTCCTGTATCTAAGATGCCGATGATAGTGTCGGCACCGGTCGAAGCAGAGACAAGTGGGGAGCTTGGTAAGGAATCGATTTTTACAGCAGTTTGGTATTTAAGGAAGTCCCAAGAATGAGTAGTGTGGAGTTGTAAAACCACCCCGAGAAACCTTTGCTGTAAGTTTCTAGAACAGAGTTTCTCTTCCTGAAATTAGATAGTTTTATTAAGTGAAGCAGTTAGGAAAACAATAATAGTTCAAGAATTAAAATTAAAATTGGTTGTAAGCATCTCCTCAAATTAAAATTGGTGGGGCGATTCATTCAGGTGTTTTGTCAAACACCTTGCAGGCACCTCTTGATTTAAGCAATTTTGGAAAGATAAACAAAAGTCTTGATAAGATAAKTAATATCATTAGAAAAAAAATCGTCATTTTCTTGCCTGCAAAATTCATTTAAAAAAAATTGAAAAAAAACCCACGAATGGTCATAATCAACAGTAAAAACACATATATATATACACACTGAGCAAAAATCACAATTAGCTAATGGTTATAATCATAACAATACAAATCACCCTTATGTTAAGCTATATAAACACAATAAAAAAGAAAACAGTCTATTATTAAAATTAAAAGTCGACGGAGAAGGGAAATTACCTCTGTTTCTAACCAAAGTGTACAAWTTGGSTGCCTCATTGAGACGCTTTGATTCCGACGGCGGCGAAAATTGTGAGAAGCCATTYTAGAGTTGAAAYTTGGGGGATGAATGAAGGATTGAAGGTGATTTTTTGCATTTCTGTGCGAATTCACTCGTTTATCTTACGGTAGAAACTGGGTTTGGTTTGTCGGGTCGTCTGTAAGCGGGTTAGAAGAATGGGTATTTTAGTTGGGTTAAAAGTGGTCTCATACTATGAGACCGATCTCACCCAAGACCTACTCAATAAATAAAAGGTTGAAAAGTCAATAATTGTGTGTTGTTTAGATTTAAATTAAAAAAAAATAGTTGAAAAGTCAATAATTGTGTGCTGTGAGATTTAAATTTAAAAATAAAACAGTTGAAAAGTCAACAATTGTGGCTTTGCGCCAAAAAAATTTCTTTTTGAGGAAAGAAAGAAATTTTGGAGGAAACCAAAACAATTGCCTCATATAGCCAATACTGTTATCCTCCATTTAGTTAATAGTGTTAACTATTAACGTTGACGTGTCGCAATTAGAGTAATCCGGGGCTTAGGTGTACCAATCAAAAGAGGCCAAAGATGATGTGTCGGGTTGTGGTTAATAGGGGGTTTATTTTGGGATGAGCTCGAAATTTTGAACCCCTATAAATAACAACTTTTTTTTGTTATTTTTGTTAATTTTGTAGCCACCTTTTTTTTCTCCTTTTTTTCCTCCTCCGTCTATTATTTTTTTCCTCCGTTCTTTCTTCTTCTGTTTTCTTCTCCTTCTATTTCTCTATTACTTTTTTCTTCTTCTGTTTTTTTGCTCCTTCTGTTTTCATCTGTCGCATTCACACATTAAACCTTCCTAGTTTTTTTTTTTATCATCCTTCAATTATGTCACCTTCCGCCGTGTTAATCCCAACCTTTATGAAGGTTATGATGGGAAATTTCAAGAAGCAAATGGTATGTGGTTTTCCTATTTTTATTGAACAACTATGTATTATTATTCATCAAATCCAGATCACTCTCCTGTAACGTTTTGCGATTTTTAAGGGATTATTCATCAGATCTGGAAAATTTTGGTCCTTCCATTATTTGGTTTAATAAAAAAATCAATTTTTGTGGTTTCCGTTTTTTTAGATCTTATATTTAGATCGGATGAAATCCATATTTTGATTTTAATTTTTTTTAGATCTTATAAATCCCAGATTACTGTAGTTATGGTTTAGAGATCTTATTCATCAGATCTCTTTTATTTGGTGGTTGTTGAAATATTCGATTACTGTCGTTATGGTTTATTCCAAAAAAAATTTTGATTGGGTTGTTCAGACAGGTAACATTAGTCGAATCCTTGATTGGTGGTTCTGTGAAATATTTTAAGAATTTTTTTAATTAATCCGTTTTTTGTCTTGGTCCAATGATGAACACAGGTAAATAGAGAATATGTATTTTTTGTGATCTTATGGTTTCCGTAAATTGTGTTCGCTTATCGATTCTATTTTAACCGTACACTACGATTTTTTTTTTTTGGACTAGGTTTTTAAAAAATCATTTTTACATAAAATTGAGATGTGTAGGTATTTTTTATTTTAACTGTACAATGCGGTTTTTTATTTATTTATTCGATCTATAGGTATTTTTTACTTTTTTGTCTATCCAAGTTCTCGATTCAATTTTCAATGAACAAATTTTTTTTTTGTCGATGTGGATATGATTTTACAAATACTTTTTTAAAAGAATATCATATCCACAGATCTATTTGAATTATATTGAGATATATATTCGATCGGTACTTAAATTATTGTTTATGTACCGAAATGCACTCTCCTTTAACTAATTTGATTGCGTGTTTGCATGACATAATTGGGCCTGTATATTCAACTGCTTTTTAAAGTAAGTATTGCTGAGTTCATGGTAATAGTTTTAACTTATCTGCTTTTCATTATGTGGATTCCTTGCAGTTAATCCCTCCGATGGTTGCACCCTTGATGATACGGATGGGTGCTGCTGTGTATACTCTCAGGAATGCCCGCGGGAGTATTTGGCAGGTTGAATTGGTGATCGACGGTTCAAAGGTCCAATTACTATTATATTTTTCTATTTCAGTTTTTTTGAAATGATTATTTGTCTGTATTGAATTTATATTAATAAAATTATGGTGCTGTTTAGGTTTCATTCCAACGTGGCTGGATAAGATTTCTATTTGACAATAACATTGAGTTCGGATGGATACTGTTCTTTCAAAATATTGAAAAGGATTTTATTGATGTCATAATCATAGATCTTTCACTGACTGAGAGGTTTAGCATCTGTGGATTTAACCGTGATAGTGCAGACATCGATTTTGAAAATTTCTGTGTGAAATTGACCCGAACAAATATTGAACGCGGACAAATTGTGAGTATCTATGAATTATAACTTTTCCAATAGTGAACCTCTTAGATTATGTATGTATGAAAGTAGATTATTTGCTAACCATCATTACCTGTTAATAGATCATTCCAAGGAATTTCTGGCGATCAACTATTCTTGGTTCGAATATACAGGCTGAACATCAGGCCTTCATAAGAAATGGTCTGAATCGATGGGTGGTTCAAGTGAAGCACAAAGGTGACCGTGTCTACCTTCATAATGATTGTAGAGATTTTATATCTTATTTGCATCTTCAGCAAGATTCGGAGGTTGAATTCAGGCTACTTCGAGTTCCGGGATTAGTTTTCCAAATTATTTTGCATTAGAAATTATTTTTCATGTGTTTTTGGAAGGTCAATTATTGTAGATTCTATATGATCTCATCTTTTTTGTTATTGTTTCTGGCTGTTCATTGAAAATTGTTCATATATTGCTCCAGAAAACATTGTCAGACTTTAATCTTTTTAGTGTGTTTTGGATAATTAACTGCTCTCCATATTCAACTATGATCTCATCACATCCCTGCGGTTTATCATTTTTTTTTTCAAATGTATGTCGATATAACACAAAATGTGAATTTGATATCAATGTCAATGAATGTTTAATATTATTCATTGCAGTACATATGATCAATTGGAAATGATAGTAATATTGATCAATTTTAGATATTAATATATAAGTGAAAATCTCATCAAATTCGTGTTTATAACTATTGATTCTGATTATATGATACCATATATTAGTAACAAATTTGAAAAAATCTGCACTTATAATAGGTATGCTGATATGAAATTAATGTCTACAATTTCATGAAATAAGTACACAGGTACAAATGGTAATATATATTAAAATATAATCAATCTGTGGTCAATTTGAAAAGATTTTCACACCCAATAGGTATGTTAATATGAAATTAAGTATTAATATTTTTTCCATAAGCACGGAGGTGAAAGTGATAATATATATTAACATATTATCAATCTGATTTTGGTAATAATTGAGGATGTTTGAAGACGAAATATTTCATGAACTATGTTTATAAGTTTCTTAATCTTTTGAACTATCTTATATATTTCATCTACTATATTTCATCAATCTGATCATGGAGGGTATCATCTACCGAAATACGTTCGTTTATTATTATAATAGATTTTTTTATTATTATAATTACTAACAATCGATAGATATATATGAATGATTTATATGTTATGATATTTCGGTAAAAATGGTAATATAGGCAGGAAATCAGCAGTATAATCTCCAACAAAATCTAATTATATTTTAGAGTTTTCTAGTAATGATTATATTCTTTATTATTAATATTTAATTGATGACAGTGATTGCAATTAACATATATATCGAAGTACAAAATGTGAGACTATCAATTTATATGTGCATAGAATTTTGCTCGGACATTTTAATACGGGAACAGAATAATTGAAAGCATATATTCTTTCCATATAGAAATTGATGAATGATTTCCTGTAATGTGAATCACGGTACTATTATATTATAAAAATATATATTAATACATTTTTGCAACTTAGGTTTAATTATAAATAGTTACCCATGCATACTCCATCATTATAATTATCAGACATTAATAATATTCAAAAGTATTATTTTCGGTTTCTTCCCCATGGACAAGCAACCAAGTGATGCGATCAATACAAGGATTTGTATTCAGTATTCCGACGAACACATGTTGGTATGTTTGAGAAATTTAATATTGTAAGAGCAATTATTTAATGGTTGATATATAAAGTCATTATTTAAACTTTTGATACTAATTATTCAGAAATTTTCGGTTCCATGGAATAAATCATTTATCGTGAAATACTCATCTCCGGTGATTTTGGTTAGTATAATTTATGTTCAAATCAATATATATAGTAGTGTATTATAATCCCAACATGTTTAGTTATATTATTGTATATAATAATATGATATAAATTTCATAATAACTTCATTTATGGTTTAATTTTTGCAGTCCGTTCCTAAAATGTTTTCAGCCTATTTTGAGGATGCAATACCCGTTTGTTTTGATTTTCGTAATTGGCATGGGCATTCTTGGCCAGTAGAGATGAATAGTTGCGAGAATGGGATTTGTTTTACATACGGCTTGGAAACTTTTTGCATCCATAACAATGTTGAACTGGGCGACCAATTTATCATTACTTATCGTGGTGGATTGATAGTGGATGTTAATATTTTCGCATCCTCCGGTGTTGAGAAGAAATTTGTCAATGTTGTACGATATGATGAGATTAATTCAGATTACGAGGATCCATCTTTTCCTTATTTTCGCAAGTCAATTAAAAAAACTCACATTGAGTCTTCTTTTTTGGTGAGTTTTTTTAGTTTATAATATATAAATATTTAACGTCAATTTTAACGATTGTTATTTCTTCCATAATATAGTTGTGTGTATTTTTTGCAGCCTATTCCAATGCGTTTTTGGATGGAGAATATTCACGATGCTGATATGGCGAGTTTTAAACAAGCTACTCTTAATTATGGTTTCACTGATTTCAACGTTGAAGTGGTACAGAATGATTCTTCAATAATCATGGGTGGTGGATTTGATGAATTTATACGACGTGCTAATTTATTCGAGGGCTCCCGTTGTAAATTTGAGCTTATTTATCCACCGTCCAATTCGACATCTATTTATTTCAAAGTCACCGTTTTGTATTAATATTATGATTTACAATTTGTATGGTAGTATGTTCTATTTATATGACGGGTTGAATTTTTATATTAGATTCGGTTCAATACCATCAGTAAAATTTAGATACCAGTTCATCTATTTTTTTTTTTAGTTTTTTGAAATTTATCTACAACTTCATCATCTTAACCCAAATCATATGTAATATTTTTTCCGTTTTGGTTATTTGATGTTACCTGTATTGTTAAATTATTCTTCGTTTCATAACAGGTCAATTATTTGGGTTGTATTGATTATATAAAAGAAAGAATAGACACTGTCATATGGATGATATCAAGGGTTAGCAGTAATTTAGGTACAAATCCATCTTAGTGCAGTATAATTGATTTATATATATATATATATATATATATATATATATATATATATATATATATATATATATATATATATATATATATATTATTATTATTATTATTAATATTATTATATTATGTAATTATGGATGGGTATTCCATCTTCATCGATTTGTTAACAAATCTGATAAGGCTGGATTTCGAGATTTTCTAATAGAGTTGGTAATATAATAATACTGAAAATAGGTTTATTAATATATCACAAGCCTGCTTTATTTCTTACCTTCATTATTACCTCGAAATGATACTTTTGCATCTTTCAATCTCAATCACATCACTTTATACACACTTGCAACACGCCACACATAATAAACACTACAACACACTGTCATAATTCCTTTACAAATTGTTCAAGCTGGACTAAAACCAGATCAGGCGAAAAACTTAACAAGACGAGAAGATGAGCCTCATTCCAACGTTCAAGAAAAGGATCTCATCGCCAGGTTGTTACTACATGGTATGATTATCATCCTTCTTATATATCTGTCATCATCTAACCTTAGAAAACTCCTTAAATTATTTCCATTCTCCACCGTCAAATCAACTAATATTTAAATGTTTGAATCCCTAAAAAGAATTCTCAGCTTTAAATGGAAGAGTGTTATATTAATTTGTTGATTTTTATTTTTCCGAGTCATCGTGTTCAGAAAATTCAGTATTACACGAATTTTATTGGCTATAACACGATTTCTGTTTCAAATAGTCGAGATCTTGAATATGGATGCATTTTTTCTTCATTTGTGTGCTGATTCGTATGTTGTTGCAAGTATATATATTTATATTGCAAGATCTTCGGTTCGTTTTATTAAAAAATTTAGATTTATTAGGTGACCAATTAATCTTTGTTCAGCACCCGTAAACGTTCATTGCATGCTCATTCCAAAGATCATTCCATAAACTGTGGCATATGAAACGTTGTTGTTTATCATTGTAGTTTTCTTATTCTTTGAGATTAATTCAATTATTAAACATTGGAATTATCAAAAGTGATATTTGAAAAATCCAACATACGGTGAATGTGAAATGATCAGGTTTATGTATAACTGTCTTTATCTTTATCCGATTAAATATTAACTATTACCAATGCTGAACAAAGATATTTGAAAATGTCTTTTGTTGTTTTCTTTCTAAACTTACAGCAATTACCAAAAAGAATTGCACAATTCTTTGCTGAACATGAGGATCTTGAATTCACATTTCGAGATGGGGGAGGTGTTACATGGGATGTCACTGTTGAAGTGCATGGAGATAAGGTTTGTCTATACAACTTCAGTTTGATGACAGTTAACTATCATAAATTTTTTCAACATACAATAGAATTAAGGCTTACTGTTTATTTAGTTCATCAATCATATTGTATTATTAGTTTAAAGTTTAATTCGATGTCGCCTTTTTTTAAGGGTCAGTTCGGGCGTGGGTGGAGTTGTTTTGAAGATTGGAATGAAAAAGCCGAGGATTGGTCGGTTGTTTTTATTAATAATGAAGACCATATTTTGGATGTCATCGTTTTTGATGCTAACGGTATCGAGGCTGCGCCACACTGTGGGTTTGATCCACATACTGGTATTAAAGACCCCGAATTTGAGGTCAAAATAATCAAAACACATCTCGAGTGTGGTCGAATTGTAAGCCTTATATTATAAAACCAGTCCAATTTTCCCACCCATTTAATAGTTATTATATAATTTGTTAACATATTTTGTTAATTATGTTGTTGATTAGGCTATTCCAAAATGTTTTTGGAAAAAGGTCATTGTTGACGAATATGGACGTAATAACTTTAAGAAAGCAACAGTTCGACATGGTGATAGACGGTGGAATGTTGATATCGTACGTCATTTCGATGATCGACATTTCATGCAGAATGGTTGCTTACTGTTTATTAACCATTTGATGCTGCCATTGGATGCCAAGATCAAATTTACTCTTTCAGATATTCCTGGATTGGTCTTCAATCTTATTATTATTGATTAATTTTGTAATTTTGTTTTTTTTTTTAGTTTTGGGTTTTTATGTTATTTCAAGACAATGATAAACTTTTTTTGTTATAATATTTTGATTTTCAGATATTTTGTGGGATCCGTTCAAGGCTAGAATGTATTATATGATTCACTGATTCTTTTCTTTTTTAATCACATAATGGTTAAGGTTAATTAAATATATTCTTCTATTAGACTAAATTTATCATATTGACTAATCCTTTCAAATATTATTCAACGGTCGTTCATAAAACTATGTCCGTGTATTCTATTATATTGGGTAAAAAGTTATTTTTAATTTTAATATTCTTGATGTTTTATAGAAAAATATATTACCATTAAGCGATCAGCGTAAATAGTACACTTCCTTTGTACATATATATGGATATTTCGGTCTGTATACTGTTGGTACATATATACATTGACTACGAGAATCCCGCATATGATTTCTATTGTAATCATCATCAATATTTTTATAAAATCTTTAGGGAAAATAAACAATCTCGATTAGATCGATTTGCATTTATATAAAATCTTTAATTGTACGTTGTTAACGAATACGTCCAAATCGATGTTTATATGATTGAAAAATCATAAGAATCTTAATTATAGAATTAATAATTTTCATTTTCAATTAAAAACCATTATCTATTTTCTAATACTTTATCTCGGAGCAATCACTTTTTAAAATAATTAATTACACTTATCACGACCTTAGTAGGCGTATCTTTATGCATAATTATAATATTGTTTCTTAATTTAATTCTTATATTCGCACAAAGAAAACCCTATATATATGTAGTTGCTACACATATATTTTGTACACTTTCATCTAAGCATTAAACATAAATTGCTATTATATAAAGGTTTAGTAATTTTCAAAAGCTATTTCCAATCAGTTCAGTATTATCTATCTACGGAACAACTAAGATAATTTTATGGGTTTTTGTAGGCATTTGGTACGGATATGCTACCCCAAATTCATCAGACGCATCGCACACTTGCGCTGTATGAAGAAATTAAACTGGTATGTGTGTTTAAATAGTTCAACAATTTTTGTTTGAAAATGTTATGAAAATTAAAATGATTAATTTTAATTAAACATATAAATATGATATATGATTTTAATAAGAGCTAAGTTGTTATATACCAAATACAATCTTTATAGCTGTAATTATTCTGGGTAGTATAATTTTAATGTGATGAATCATTTTATGTAATTACTCGATTCTTAATTCTTCCAGAAGTTCTCATTCGCAACTAATCTCACATTTAGTGGGAAGATTACGTCCAACAGATCCTTGGTTGGTTTTTCCAAACTATTTTATATATCTATATAAAATATAATGTTTCATAATACTATTTTTTACGTATGATTTTAACTTCTTATTCTTTTTTTGTAGTATGTTCCAAATATTTACTCATCGTATTTTGGATGCACTTTGCCTATGTTTTTTCAAATACAAAACTGGCATGGCTACACCTGGTCTGTGATGATGACAACCATAGATGGTCTGATGTATCTGAAAGATGGTTTCGATAGAGTCATTCGATGGAATAGTATTGTCGTTGAGGATAATCTGGTCTTAAAGTACCGTGGTGATTTGATTTTTGATTTGACCATCTACACAAAGGATTGGATTAACAAAGAAACGTACTATAATTATCGTAAGCACGAAGTAAATACTGATGGACTTCCAAAATTTGAAGTAGAAGTCCTACCCATTCATATAAATAATGCATATTTGGTGAGCTCCATTTTTGCTTTTTTTTCAATTACCTTTGTTATCAATAGATTATTCACATGCTTTTTTAATTATATATATATTCATTTGTTATTCTTATATATATATTATACAGCCTATTCCAGTCGAATTCTACAACCAACATATGAAGGATGTAGACATAGGCCAGAGCAACCATGTCACCTTTTTTTTCGGTGAATACGGAGTGGATGATCAAACTTGATGAAGATGAAGAGATACCATCCTTTCAGGCGGGATTTGATAAGTTCATTGACGACACGTTGTTGGAAGTCGGTATACGCAGTGTGTTTGCATTTTATATCTCACCGAATGAAAAGTCGGATATGTATTTCTATGTTTCTTTCAAATAAATGTATTACCTAATATTACCTGCAATGAACGTTTTGTTAACATTCATTATATGAAACTCTCATTTTTATATTATATATTCAACTCCAGGAAAGTTGATTATTAATTTCTTTTCTTTTGGTGAATAGATTATATTTCCAACCATTTATCAAACAATATTTAATAATGTCTTCAATTTTGGACCTTCAATAAATTTTTTGAACATGTAATCAAAACCACTATTATTAAACTACATATTTTGTGAGAATCCAACTATTAGCCATTCTCTGAAAATGAAAGTTATAGCATCTATTGGTTTTCTAACAACTGTAGTATCTAATCAAATATACATAGCACATGTACCATTTATACGTTTTTTGTAAACTATATTGATATCTTTATTAATTAACTACACATATTTTTTATGGATAAAACAATTATGTATTCATCGTAAGGGCATTTATAAAAAAAATGATTATATTCATAATAGTAGAAAATAATCCCATAAGTGAACACAAAATAATTTATACGCATGGACTCTATATTTATTTCATCAACCCAATATCTATTTCAGTTAAAATCAATTTTTAATTAATTTTGATTATCCAAATAAAGTTTTATATATTATAATTTAGGAATAGCAAACTGATAAGCTTATAAAGGAGTCGTTGTGCACATAAACTACCGTTTATTCTATACCCGTTTTTCTACTGATATTTTTCAAATATATAATAAAACAATAGAATCTTGCATAGTAATTATCAAATCCTTCTAATTATTTTATTTAATTCACAAAGTATAGGCAAAAAATTTAGTCAAAAAACATTTTATATGCAAGATCAGACAACAAAATATTCATTTGATTTAATATCTACTCTGTGGTTTAAAATCGAAGAAGGGAAAATTCCAATAAAACGTTGCGATATACAATTAGCTCCTTCATTATAAATATCAATATATATGTAATTTAGGTTAAAGTTTATGTATTATTAACCTCCGTGTTTATGGGACTATATTCTAAACACGGTTGAATCTTCTATTATATTTGAATATTCGTATATATATGTATATATCCTCCATTTTGTTAATAGTGTTAACTATTAATGTTGAGGTGTCGCAATGAGAGTAATCCGGGGCTGAGGTGGACCAATCAAAATAAGCCAAAAATGGCGTGTCGTGCTGTGGTTCATAGGGGGTTTATTTTGGGATGAGGCCAAAATTTTGACCCCCTATAAATAACAACTTTTTTTTTTGTTAATTTTGTAGCCCATCTTTTTTCACGCAGCAGTCGTGTATCCCTTTTTTCTTCTTATTTTTTCGTCTTCTTTTCTTTCTCCAGTAATATTCTTCACAATTATTTTTTTTATCGGTCGCATCTCTCAAATTGGTTTTTTGGGTATGTGTTTTTTCGATTTTGTTGGTTCTGTATTATTTTTTTCCAAACCTAATTCATTAATTTTAAGGTCACGTAATTTTTTTAATAATTATTCATCAGGATTATTTGGTATGTGTTCTATTCACGCCGATTAATAAATTGCTTTTTATTAAGATTTGGAAATTATTCAGATCTGGAGAAATAAAATTGAGAACAAAACAGATATGAATAATCATCAAATCGGTTATTCTTTTAATTTTAATTTCTTTGATTTTTTTTATCAATTAGCTTATCAATTGTAATTTTCTGCCGGGTTTTTCTAATTTGTTCTCAATTTTTCATCAATTAGGTTACAGCCGCCATATCTCTTCCCACGAAATCCCTCCTACAAGATGCACCAATACAAAGCTTCATCTACTAGGATCAGCAATTAGCCATGGCGTCCTCAATCGCGATTTAAATCGAAGCCCCAAAATCGATGCCGTTTCCGGAGGATATGATGTTTGTGGCGTTGGGGTAAGACGCCAAAGAGAGTGAGAGTGTTCTGATGCGGGCTCTGCATAAATCCATAGGGATGAGAATTTGTATTCTCCATGTTCATCAGCATGCTCAGAAGATAACCACGAGTTAGTATTGAGTTTACRAGTAATAAACTATTTATTTATTCATTTATTTATTTTTACTTTGTTAGTTTGTAATTTTTTTCAATGATGAATTGATTTTCATCATTATTTACTTATAAATTTGTGTAAAATATGTTGTAGTTTTTGTGTTTGTTGTTGATGGAATGTATTGGATCAATAACAATGATTATTGCAGTATATTGGCCATATTGGGGCTGATCATATCAGTTTGGCTTTTGCTGGAAACTAATTGTTCACCTCCTTTTTTCTACAAATAAATCATATTGGAATTCACCATTTTATTGGATTTTATTTATTTATTTATTTATTTATTTATCTTTTTCGTGTGTTTCTGATATAATTCATAGTCTGTTAGAACATTTTATTTTAATTTTGTATCCTCATTATGATTGAGTTGTTGTAAACCCTTTTTGTAATTACGAGTACTTCGTAAAGATATTAGTTTACTCTTAAAGTTTGTTTCTCCATTTTACAGTGGGTGGTAAGCTCGCATTTTCTGTGTGGGAGTTAGAATTGTCAAGCGCCGTACTCTGCAGCAGGTATGCTTATTTTCCAATATTATTATGTTGGATTACTTATACTGAATTTTCTAACATGGGTTTTCTTACTTCAATGTAATTAAGGAGACATGTATACGTTCTTTGATTATGCTGGTCTCACATGATATATGCCTGCCTGGCATTATAAAGTCTTCTCTGGTGTTTTCCAGGCTTTTTTGTAATTTTTCTCTGTTGTGACTTGCCTCTGCTTGCCATATTGTTGGAAATTGCTTATTGTGAAAAATGGAAGTTAAGAAGACAAAGGGACATAATAATTTTTGTATATATTTTCTTCATGTTACACTCAGTAGAGTGATCAGATTTTATACACGAGGATCAAAATGTTTTGCAACAACAATTTGCAACGGAGAGTTTAAAAAGCCATCACTATTTTCGAAGGTGCATTTAAACCTGTTCTACTTATCAAAGCATCAGTCCTACTTGAAAAGTGGAATATTAATATGTTTCTAATTCCAACACTACCCCTCAAGCTAGAGAATAGGTGTTTAACTATTTTGAACTTGCATACAATCCTTTCAAAATATACACTGCATAATCCTTTGGTGAGAATATCTGCAAGCTGCCGTTGTGAAGGTACGAATGGGGTACAAATCAGACTAGAATCCGCCACGTTGAGAATATATATATAATTGCAAATCTACCTCTGACGATTAGCCTAATTACCCAAAAAAAACTGCAATTACCTTTCAAAATTACTTGCACCTTAAAAAAAAAAGTGGCTGCCATGTTCTCTACTTTTAAAGCATTGTTAATCAAAGCTTAATCTCCCGCTTAATTTTATCTCGAAGTAATAATGAAATGCACATACGCTTGCTCCTGCTTAGTTCTCTTGATTTGTTTTGCTTCTTATTTTAGGTGCGAGCAGAGAAACTATGCATAGAAATGGACTCTATTGCGAAGGGTATATTGCAGCTCATATCTGAGCATTGCATCAAGTGGCTTGTCATGGGTGCAGCAGCTAATAAATCTTATTCATGGTATATTGCTATATTATTATTATTATTATTATTATTATTATTATTATTATTATTATTATTATTATTATTATTTATTTTATTTTTTTTAGAAAAAAGGAAGGGGAGGGAGCCTAAGTCTCTGTGTGTGTGTATTAATTCCCATTATCTCTGTCCGTGCTTGCTTACCATTACTATCTTCATATTGCAGAAAGATGAGGGAGCCTAAGTCTAAGAAAGCAATCCACGTGCGCAATGAAGCACCTAATTTTTGCCACATTTGGTTTATATGCAAAGGAAACCTAATTTTAACACGGTATGCATTGCGTGTTCTACTCTCGGTCTAGTAATTGTCATTTATGTTTTATAGTTGGTATATACAGGTTATGCCTAATTTTCAATTGGTTTTGAACTATGTTAAAATGTTTTGGGTTAGTTTGTCCATTTCAGAAACATTTTGACAACTAATATACGGTTATACTTTTATTGTGTTTTCAAATTTTAAAAATTAAATGGTTCTAACTTTTAAGGTTGTCCAAGTCTTTATATTCAGAAATTTAGCAAATGGATCTCCACAATTGCACTGGCACCAACAAGCTGCCCCTACTAGATATCCAATCGTGGTTGCCCACACTCTTTACAGCTTATTGCTCAGCTAATATGGCCGACAAATTGATTTCACTCAATTCATCAAACACATTTTGGGTAGTAGTATGTTATACCATGTCAGTTGGTTCAGTTATTTCATCAAGCACCTCCTGAGCACCTCCACAAGTGTTTGATTTTGGTGTATCAAGTTTCTGCCTGATACCTCTAAGAGATTCCAATTACAAGTCAGCATCAATTCCATAAGGGTTAGCCTTAATTACTAACCTGCTTTTTGCTCGGCCTAATTACAACAGAAAGCAGGGCGCGCTAATTATGTTTTCGCTACTGGATTTCATTCGAAAAGGCGAGTTCCTCTTGCTCTCGACTGTTATGCTAGGGGACTTACGTTTCGTACTCATGCATGAATCCATGGCCAAATCTTTTACTTATAGAATAGGGGTGGTCAAGAACTCGTTGAAGATGCAAAGGTTCTTCAAAAGTTTATGAATTCTAAAATATTTTTAATCTTTAACCTGTTTAATTACATAAAATCAAAGTACAATTCTTGAAGGGTTAGCTTTAATTTTTTAACGGTTATGTTATAATTATATAATAGATAGATTTAAAATTTTAATTTTAAATATTATATTACTATTGGTTAATTTGGTAATTTCATAAATAAAGAATATAAATTAGTAAAAAAAATAAGAAAAGTATACGAATAAAGTACAACTGAATTTTAATACTTTTAATTTGTACTAAGATGAATATATGTGATTTGATTGATAAACAATCTAATTATAAATTTGAGGTACCTAACGACAAACAAGTACAACAAGTACTTATAGTTAGAAAAATCCATGAAAGTATTGTAGAAGTTACAAATCACAATTTGATTGTAGTTTTATCAAAAAGTGTCAAATTTGCTCTATAAAATATTGCAAAATCAACTCCCCCCCCCCCTCTCCTCTCTCTCTCTCTCTCTCACACACACACACATATATATAATTTTGGGAATTGGAGGAATTATTATCGAAAAATAGAAGGGCCCAAAACCCAAAAGACAAATTGTTTTAAACTCGCCTAATATTGCAATTTTTAAAAAATTGTTCTCAGTCTCAACCTAGATTGTACTAACACGAGAATCGGATACGAGGCACAATACGAGTGACATATTTATGGCACATCACTCCTATATATTAATGATTTTTTTTTTCTAATTATGTGTTTGACTTGTACGCTTCACTTGACAAATAAAATCTGGTGCTTTGATAACTTGTGTGTCATCCGAGCCTAATATATGCCTAATTTAATATTTTACTTTTATTGTACCTTGTCTAATTTGATATTTTTATTATACTTAACCTAATTTAGTAATTTTATTTTATTATATTTTGTCTAATTTAATTTTTCTTTTATCTTAATATAAGAATATAAATAAGTCATATAAAATTAATATAAAAATCTAAATTAGTTATTTAATTAAAAGATAAATTACATATGAAATAATATTAATTACAAAAAAGCGTAATCATGAAAATATAATAAATAAGTCGTATTAATAATAAAAGTTAAAATAATATTTTTGGAATTTTAAACATTATATATAGGTAAATTATGATTTATTCTAAACATAAAAATATACAATATATAATAATTAATAAATATTTATTAGATAACAACAAAATGCGACAAGTCTTGAAAGTATGACATCTCTTGAATTTATCAAAGTATGTAACTAATAATTATTAAGGAACTTAATCTAAACATTAAAATATAAAGTGAGTTAATAATAATAATAATAATAATAATAATAATAATAATTAACAAGCATAGATTAGACAAAAGTTAATATATGTTATCTTTTGAATTATTCTAAACCTGTAAATAACATTATTAACGAATTTAATTTAAATATAAAATATAAATTATTTAATAATAATAATAAATAAATTAGATATGAACACGAGTTGAGAACACATATTTTAAATTTTTATTTTAAATTTAAGATAATATAACTATCATAAATATTTTTTTAATTTAGATTTTTATAAATTCTGTATAATATTTGAGTGTTAATTTAGTATATTATAATATACAAACATAACACACATATAATTTATATAATTTGAAGTGAGTATACATTATCTCAACTCAAACTCGACTTTATTTGGATTGAAAAAAAGAAAAAAAAAAAAGAGCCAAAGGAGAAAAGAATAAAAAAAAGATAGGAAAAGAAAACAAAACCAAACACATTTTCGTGTCTCTCTCGCAATATCTGAATCTGTATTCTGTTGTCTCTCCCTCGGACTAAAGTACGCTGTAGGGCTTCTCTCTCTTATCACACCTCTCTCTTTCTACTCAGGCGCACGTTATAATAACCCTGCCGCCTTCTATCTTACGCCGTTCCAAGGTACGCTCTTATCCTACATCCCCCACCCACCACCTCCATTTCTCGCTTGATCGGGATTCATTTTCTTTTTCCCTTCAACCACAGTCCATATCAAATCAATTACACTCTTTCACTACATTTCTCTGCTCAATATAACAATACGATTATCCAAATTAATCAACTTTTCGATTATTCTTACCATTGATTATTATTATTTGATTACTGTTATCATTACTTTCAGAGCTAGGGTTTCCATTTTCCATTTCCTTTTTTTCTTGTTGCTACAGTGAGATCTGCTAAGGGTAAGTGTTGATTCATTGATTTTATTATTGTGTAGGGGAGAAAGAGAGAGTGAGAAGTGCTTAGGGTTAGGGTTTTGATGCGTTGGTGTGGTTTGGAGATCCCCGTTTTCCATTTCGGGTCTCGGGTCCGTTTTGGAGATGGCCAATCATGGCTCCAAGTTTGTGTCAGTGAATTTGAACAAGTCTTACGGGCAGCACCACCAGCCTTCCCATCATTCTAATTACCCACACTTTAATGGGCCGCCCGCGGCAGGACGGGGTCGGCCCGGAAGTGGAGGCGGTGGAGGAATGTTGGTTTTGTCCCGGGCACGCGGTGCCCCTCCGAAGGTTGTTCCTAAATTATCCGTTCCGCCCCCGTTGAATTTGCCGTCATTGAGAAAGGAACATGAGAAATTCGACCTGTCGGGCCCTGGAGGGCCAGGAGCGGGTGCTGGGACTGGGAGTGGATCAAGGCCCACTTCATCTGGTATGGGCTGGACGAAACCTGCGGCTCCTGCTGCTGCGTTTCCTGAGAAGAACGAGAGTGTTATTGACATTCCTGGGGTTGTTGATGGAACGAGTGCAACGTCTGGGCCGAGTCGGGCTGTTGGTTCTTATATGCCGCCTTCAGCTCGTTCCGGTGGGGTAGGAGTCGTGGGCCCCGCGTCTGCTGATCGAGATGTTCCCCCGCCCGTGGATAAAGCAGTGTTGTTGAGAGGTGAGGATTTCCCAACTCTGCAGGCTGCAAGGCCTGCCTCGTCCGGGACACCACAGAAACAGAAGGACGGCTCAAATCAGAAGAATAAGCACGTAGTGCGCGAGGAATCGGCTCAGGATAAGGATAGCACCTATCATTTGGGCCCAGTGGCTGATATGCACCCAGTGGGTCGGGCTCCTCATGATACTACTGGTAACCGGTTAGTGGAAAATGGCAGTAAGGGCTATGGAATGGGTAGTGGGCGCATGACTGATCAAATTCGCAAGCAGGGAGAATGTTTCCCGGACCCACTGCCACTGGTTCGCATGAATCCAAGGTCCGATTGGGCTGACGACGAGCGCGACACGGGCCGTGGGTTTGTGGAGCAGGGACGAGATACTGGGTATTCAAGCAGTGAAAATTATTGGGATAGAGATTTTGACTTGCCCAGGCCCAGTGTTTTGCCCCACAAACCAGCTACGAATCAATACGACAACAGGTGGGGCCAACGGGACAATGAAGCTGGAAAAAGATTTTCCAGTGAAGTCCTTAAAGTGGACCTGTATAACAAAGACGTGAGAGCTTCTAGTCGGGAAGGTCAAGAAGTCAACAAGTGGAGAAACTCGCCAATGTCTAAAGACGGACTTAACGGCTCTCAGGAAACCGGTAATTATAGAGTTGATGTTGGTTCGAGAATGGGTGGCCATAATAATAATAATAACATGGCTAGGGAGAATAAATTTGTCTCACCTCATTACGGAGAGATGAATAATAGCCGGGGGCAGCAGCAGCAGAGAAATAATACAATGGAATCACTTAATAATAACCGAGGAGGGGCAGATCGTAATACTCGCCATGTCACCGAACAGCCTTATAATAGATATAGAGGCGATAATTTCCAGACTAATAACTCATCCAAACCCACTTTTGCATCTGGTGGGAAAATGTTGCATCCTGTGGCTGACCCATTACTGAATATGGGTCGTGATAAACGGTTTTCAAATAGTGATAGGGATTTTGGTCCCGGGGGTTTTGACGAGAGGGATCTGTTTTCCGAGGGACTTGTCGGGGTGATCAAGAGGAAGAAAGATGCTGCCAAATCGACCGATTTTCACGATCCCGTTCGGGAATCTTTTGAGGCGGAACTTGAAAGAGTCCAGAAAATGCAAGAGCTCGAGCGTCAGAGGATCGTCGAGGAACAAGAACGGGCTTTAGAGCAGGCCCGGAGAGAGGAGGAGGAGAGACTGAGAAGAATTAGGGAAGAAGACGAAAGGCGGCGAAAGATGGAGGAGGAAGCCCGCGAAGCCGCGTGGCGGGCAGAACAGGAGCGCGTCGAGGCTATTCGAAGAGCCGAGGAATTAAGAATTTCCCGGGAAGAGGAAAAGAAAAGAATCGAACTGGAGGAAGAGAGGAGAAAGATAGCTGCCAAACAGAAGCTTGAGGAGTTGGAAGCTAAGATTGCCATGAGGCTGGCTGATGGTTCGAAAGGCGAAGCTTTTGAGAAATTGGAAGTGTCAGAGAAGGAAAAGAATCTAGATTTGGATACATGGGAAGATAGTGAGAGAATGGTGGAGAATGTGATGAATCCTGGTCCGTTCGATTCGTCTAGCTTGAGGCCCTATCCGAGAGAAAGCTCTTCTTCGAGCTTTGCTGACAGAGGAAAAGCTAATAATAATAATAATAATAATAATAATAATAATAATAATAATCCTTGGAAAAGGGATGGGTTATTGGAAAACGGTGGTAGTAGCATTCCAGCACCACTACCGGACCAGGAGACCAGTCATTACAGCCCGAGACGTGATGCGTTTGTTGGTGGCGGCAGAGGAAATCCTCCTCCTCGGAAAGAGTTTTACGGTGGGCCCGGGTACATGCCTATGAGAGGAGCTTACTTAAAACCCGGGATGCAAGAGCCTTATGCGGACGATTTTGGGTATCATAAAGACCAAAACAGGTGGAACCTTTCTGGGACCGTCGACTCATATGGGAAATTTAGGGAGATAGATCCGGAGTTTCATGATGGTATTGCTGATAGATATGGTGATAATAGTGGCTGGGGACAGGGACGGGCCCGGGTCAATGCCCGTCCTCCTTACTCGGATCGGTTGTACCCACATTCTGAAGCAACGAATGATCTTTATAACTATGGGAGGTCGAGATATTCCATGAGACAGCCTCGTGTCCCTCCGCCTCCTTCTCTTGTTTCGTCTCAAAGGCCTAATCCGAGAGTTACTGAACAAAATGCCGGTCCTTCGAATTTTCTTGATAACGATATTCGTTATACGCATGCTGCAAGAAATGATTCTACGGCTTATTATGAAAGTAATCAAGGAGGTCTTCTTGAGACTTCTGGATTTTTTGGTCCGCAGCAGGAAAATAATTTTTCTGAAGACCAGAATTTGAATAATGTGTCTCGGTGTGACTCGCAGTCTTCGTTATCTGTTTCCAGCCCACCAACTTCTCCACCTCATCTTTCTCACGATGAGCTGGATGAATCTGGGGAGTCTCGGGTGACATCATCTGTAGCTGAAGGAAAAAGAAATTTGCAGACTGGGAGCGAATCTGTTGCCCATGATATGGCGTCGGATAATGTTTCTGCTGTCGAGGATGAAGAGTGGACTGTTGAGAATGACAACACCATGCAGATGCAAGAGGAATATGACGAGGACGAAGATGGTTATAGAGAAGAGGACGAAGTGCGTGAAAGGGATGATGAGAATCTTGAGCTGGCTCAAAACTTTGAAAGACTGGAGCTTGAGGAAAGCGAGTCGCCTCATGCGATGGACAACGTGGTCTTAGGTTTTGATGAGGGTGTTGAGGTTGTACTACCAAACGATGATTTTGAGAAAAATTTAGAGGCTGCGGAACGATCGTTTGAGATTCCGGAAAGTTCTGTTGGAATCATGGAAGAAAGAGGGATGACTGTCGATGAAGCGCATAGGACAAATGCCGATAGCTCATCCGCAAATGTACCGGAAAAAAAATCGGGATCGCAAGGTTGCATTGGTCAACATGTTGGCGATTTGTCTGCTGGTACTGGTTTAGCTGCTCAGCAAACGACCTCATCAAACACCGCCACTAGTCAGACTAATAATAATACTTCGTCTTTATCTTCAAGTCAGGGTGATTTGCCTGTTAAGCTTCAGTTTGGGTTGTTTTCTGGTCCGTCCTTGATACCATCTCCCGTGCCGGCTATACAGATTGGTTCGATACAGATGCCTCTGCATAATTATCCTCCTATTGGTCAATCCGTTACTCACATGCATCCATCACAGCCGCCCATGTTCCAATTTGGCCAGCTCCGTTACACGTCTCCTATCTCTCAGGGGATTTTGCCGATGGCTCCTCAATCGATGTCTTTTCTTCAGCCTAACATGTCGGGCCATTTTAATCTGAGTCAGAACGCTGGAGGCTCTGTGACTAACGAACCTTCCAGAGAAAATGTGATCGAGGTGCCTTCTCTTCCGATGAACAATCCTAGTTCGGGTGTTTCCCGGGGACAAGATACAGTTCCGAATGTACCCGATGAAAAAACAAAGTCGGCATCTGATGAAAAAACAAAGCCGAAAAGTTATTTACCGTCGTCAAAGGCGAAGGCACCTGAAAGCCAGTCGCAACACATACACTCTGTTGGTGGGGATAGAAACTATAGTGGGCCGAGGGGCCAAGGCCCGTTTTCTGGTGGCAGGGCGAGACGATTTGCCTATGCAGTTAAGAATACAAACACGAGGGTAATGAACGTGCAGGATCATGACATGCCAGCAGATTCGAACGGGTTTCAGAGACGGCCCCGACGAACTGTCCAACGAACTGAATTTCGTGTTCGTGAGAATAATGACAGGAGACTGCCACCTGTATATTCCAACAATGCTGGTTTTGATGATAAGTCTAATTACGCTGGAAAGGGTGTGGGGGTTTTCACAAGAAGTGGGTCCAAGAGAAGCACGGTATCTAATAGGACTATGAAGTCTAGGGTTGAATCAGATGCGTCGGCTTCTGGAACTTCTCAGGAGGTTTCTGGAGATAGGGCAGCAAAAGAGATGGCTAAAGATTTATCGAGTATTAGTCGGAATGCCTCACTCCACGGTGAAGCGAATTCGAGGATAAATGCATCTGAGGAGGATGTAGACGCTCCCTTACAGAGTGGTGTTGTGCGTGTATTTAAACAACCTGGTATAGAAGCCCCTAGCGACGAGGATGATTTCATTGAAGTCAGATCCAAAAGGCAAATGCTGAACGATCGGCGTGAACAAAGGGAAAAAGAAATCAAAGCCAAATCACGGCCCACTAAGGTATCAATGCTTAGTTTTTTTTTTTTTTTTAAATTTTATAATTACACCTTTTCGTGATTGTGTGATGGTATCTAGTTTTTTGCATTCACATTTTTTTTTTCCTTTTTGTCTCATATCAGCCACCACGGAAACCACGTGCTTCCAGACCAAAGGATGTAGTCTCAAGAAGCTATAATAAACTCCCCGTGCCATTGGGTAGTGAAGAAGCGAAGAGTTCTCAGTTGGGTTTAGCATCTGAAAGCCCTCGCTTTGCCAATAATGAAGTTACAACAGGTTATACTGCTGCAGCTTCGCAGCCTCCGATTGGGACTCCATCAATTAACTCTGACGCACAGGCTATCAAGTACGTGCTCTTTATGGAAACTTTAACTTGCGAATCATATTTAACAAGAATGCTAATGCGTGCTTGTGCATATGCTTGTATGAGCAGGTCTACCCAAACAGGGTCTGTATCAGTTGTTTCTAATGGCGGAGCAGAACGTGAGCCAGGTCTGATGATTGACAGCAAAAACAAGGTAATGAATCATGTTGAATTATTCTCGACTACTTGGGGTTTAGCAAGTATTAATCAAATGATATATGTTTTAACTTTTGTGGGTATTGGTTTAGTTTAGTGATGATAGCTAGTCAGTTACCTCTTAAACTGTAATTATATTCCCAGAAATGTCCCAAGTTAGTTCTCGTGTGAAATATTTTGTTATTTTCAGTTGAAGGTTAAATGAACATTAGTTAATAAAATTTGTCTTTTCAACTTTGATCTGAAAGTCCAAATTGAAATAGGGATTCGTCTCACCACAAAGATTTGTCGTGTGACGGTTAATTAATTTGGCATGTTTATTGTGTTTTTCATTTTGTTTCGAAATTATATTTTTAAAGTTTTTCTATGTGCTATCATCAATTTGTGAACGGTCAATTAACCAATCTTCTTGACCTGGTGATCAAAGCACAGTTATTTCTTGTTTGTCAACACATACTAGCTTGAGAGAGCCTTGAAAGGGATATGTGAATTCTTTTTTGGGATGCTTGTAAAAAGTGGAAAAGTTACATTTTGTACCTGTATCTTTTCGAAGATACTTTGTTAATATATATTTATTTTTCTGGTAGGTGATGTCTTTGAGCCAGTCCCAAATTGACGAGGCTATGAAACCTGGCCGGTACGATTCACACATTCCTACTGTCGGAGGCAATTCCAGCTCAGTTAGTGGACCAATCTTGCCTACGCCACCCAGTTTGCCTAAGGATAAAACTTTTTCTTCGGGTGCAAGCCCAATCAATTCCCTACTTGCTGGAGAAAAAATCCAATTTGGTAAGAGTGTGTCCCCATAAAGCTTAATAGTCATTGTTTATCTAAATATTTTTCCCTTGAAATTCACTTTACTTTTTCTTCTTTTTTTCTAACTCGACCTGTTTCAGGTGCTGTGACATCTCCAACAGTCCTTCCCCCAAGTACCCGTGTTGTGTCCCATGGGATTGGTGCTCCAGGTTCAAACCGGCCCGACGCGCAAATGTCACGTAATTTTCCCGTACCTGAGAAAGACGATTCTCTTTTCTTTTCAAAAGAGAAGCACTTGGCTGACCCTGTGCAAGATTGCGAAGCTGAAGCAGAAGCCGCTGCTTCGGCTGTTGCTGTTGCAGCCATCAGCAGTGACGAGATAGTCGGGAACGGTCTGGGCTCAGTTAATGACACCAAGAGTTTTAGTGCTGCTGGTATTAATGGCATTACAACAGGTAGTACTGAAGTGTGACCCAATTTAAGAGGGAGAGAGGATATTGTCTGTTGCATTCTTCTTATATTTGGTTAATTACAAAAATTACCCTTGAAATTTGGCCTAATTACAAAACACCCAAGCTAACTTTCAAAATTACCAAACTACCCCTGAGATTTTATTTTGTCTTACATTTACCTGCTTCATAAGCAAAAAACATTTCAAAACCCGACTCTAAAATTTAACACGAATCAAACCTCAGAAGTATTTTTACAATTTGTTCATTCCTCGATGGTACTTTTTATTACTATCCCTATTATTATTTAAGATCGATAGCTTATTATCTTTTTTACAGGTGTGGTTGGTGATCAGCACATAGCAAGTCGATCGCAGAGTGAGGAGTTATTGAGCGTTTCTCTTCCCGCAGATCTATCCGTGGAGACTACACCAATCTCCTTGTGGCCACCATTGCCGAGTCCCCAGGGTTCTTCGAACCAAATGCTTTCTCATTTCCCCCCAGGCCCACATTCACACTTCCCCTTCTATGAGATGAACCCGTTGCTGGGGGGCCCAATCTTCGCGTTCAGCCCGCACGAGGAACCTTCCGGTGCACAATCACAGCCCCCGAAGAGCTCAGCACCGACGCCTCCAGGGCCTATGGGTAACTGGCCGCAGTGCCATTCTGGCATGGACTCATTTTACGGCACGCCAGCAGGATACTCGGGCCCGTTCATCGGCCCGCCCGGAGGCATTCCTGGTGTTCAGGGGCCTCCGCATATGGTTGTTTATAATCATTTTGCTCCGTACGGTCAGGTCGGTTTGAGTTTTATGGGTGCAACCTATATCCCTTCGGGAAAGCAAGCTGATTGGAAAAACAATGCGCCGACATCCTCTGGAGTGCATAATGGTGGCGAGGGAGACATTAATAACGTGAATATGAGTAACGTGCAGCGAAGTGGGCCTAATATGACGGCGCCTATTCAGCATCTTGCCCCGGGATCTCCTCTCCTGCCTATGCCTCCCCCGATGCCCATGTTTGATGTATCTCCTTTTCAGGTGAAAGCTTCTTGCCTTAATCATTTGGGTTAATTACGAAAAATACCATGAGATTTAGTCTGATTACAAAAAAAATCTTAGCTATCTTTCTAAATTACAAATACCGTATCGACATTTGTTTTTGCTTTACATTATGCAGGGATATTTGTGAGGTAAATACAAACCCAAAGGGAGCGTTTGTACCTTAAGGGAGTCTCTGTAATTTTGGAATATCTCTTTGTTTTGTTTGTAATTAGGCTAAACCTTAGGGGTAAATTACAAAAGAGTTAATTATGGAAAGTACCCTTAAGGTTTAACCTAATTACCAAGAAAAAAACAGCTAACTTAGAAAATTACAAAAACTACATTAAGATTTTATGGTCTTACAACTGAAACAAACCTCCTCTGGCATTTTTTTAAAATATATATATTTGAAAGTTATCTTTTTTTTTTTTTTTTGTAAGTACGTCAAACCTCAAGGTACTTTCCATAATTAACTCATTTGTAATTTATCCTAACCATTTTCCTCCC
>BMAC01001013.1:173362-218417 GCA_014905375.1 Phtheirospermum japonicum | reverse complement strand
GGGAGGAAAATGGTTAGGATAAATTACAAATGAGTTAATTATGGAAAGTACCTTGAGGTTTGACGTACTTACAAAAAAAAAAAAAAAAGATAACTTTCAAAGGGAGGAAAATGGTTAGGATAAATTACAAATGAGTTAATTATGGAAAGTACCTTGAGGTTTGACGTACTTACAAAAAAAAAAAAAAAAGATAACTTTCAAATTTTTTTGTAAGTACGTCAAACCTCAAGGTACTTTCCATAATTAACTCATTTGTAATTTATCCTAACCATTTTCCTCCCATGCCATCATCCTGCATGACGAAACACATCTAATATGTGGTATATACTTGCCATGTGGTCTTGTTTACTTGCCTATCGGAGAATAATATAGAGAAATGTAAACTTAAATATTATGTTTTCATTGTCATTTCTCCAAGCACTTGAAATGTATATTGTGGTTGAGAATCCTGTCTTATTTGTCTTGCATCTTAAATTTGACTTCTTTTTTTAAAATTTTTTATTTGCAATTTTTCCAGGCTGCTCCTGATTTGCCTGTCCAAGCTCGATGGGGCCATATTCCCACTTCACCACTTCACTCTATCCCCGTCTCTCGACCATTGCAGCAGCCCCAAATAGAAGGCCCATTACCTTCTCAAGTCAACCACGGCCATCCCATCGACCAATCACTAACTGCCAACAGATTCATCGATTCTCGAACTCCAACACAATCAGACAATAACAACAATAGCCCGAGTTTCACCGACACCAATGTCGCTCCATTTCCTTCTCAACTAGGATTAGCCGATTCATCATCCGTTGCTGTCCAAACCTCGTCCGGATCTGCGAACCCCGAATCTAGTAAGACCGATACGGCCGAGAATAGCAAGCCCTCGAATGCAAATCCTCTAAAGACTCAGTTCCCTAAGAAGAACGTTTCCACCCAACAACACGGTAATAATAATGCTGGTGGATATGGTTATCAAAGAGGTGGGCCCATGTCTCACAGGAGCAACAACGCGGGAAACGAATTTTCTCATCGTAGGATGGGTTACCATGGACGAAACCAGTCGAGCGGTATGGATAATAAAGGCTTTCATACTTCGAAGGTGAAACAGATTTACGTGGCCAAACAGACCCCTAGTGGGGGTCCCGCAACGTGACCGGGGGAAATTTGTGGGGCGGTGCGAATTTAAAAGGATGTTGGCAGTAAAATTTATTTGACAATAATCGTCAGTTGGATCTGGGTAATATATTCCCCATGCAGTTTTGGTGGTCGATATAGAAATTTGCGAAGTTTTTGGTTGCCTATATTTTATTGTGTTGCAGGCTAGCTCTTGAACTTTATTATATGCTTGTAATCGAGCAGTAAGAAAGAAAGAAACGATTATGGTGGATGAATGAGACTTGAAGTTGTGTTTTGCTTGACTGCAAGATGAAATTGTTTTTGTTGTTATGTTCTATAACTACTCGATTGGTGTGCTGGCGTACTATAAGAGTTCGACATATACGCGTTTCGAGTTAGTATGATGATTGAAGTCAATGATTTAGTTGGTACGGTTAGATTGATTTGGGGAAACCTGATATGATGAATGTGTGGATTGGCCTTCATATTCGCTCGACTGTGGGACTAAGTGGTAATTCGTAATGATGCGATTTTGCCCTCCTTTGGAGTTTGGTCTTAAAGACTTGGAAGTGTCTGAGAAAATTTTCCGTTCAATTTTTTTAAATAATAATAAAAATAATAATCATGTTTTACAGACTTCATTGTCTTGGTACCTTTTGAGATGCAACGCAGGTGTGTATAGTTATCAATGGGATGGGTTGTTTGTACCATTATAGTTCTTGTTAGAAAATGAAACCCAATATAGATTTCTTTGTCTTGGTATTTTTATTTATTTATTTAATTATTTATTATTATTATTATTATTATTATTATTATTATTATTATTATTATGGGTGTGGAGGGGAACTTTCGATGTTGAATTTCACACACACACGTCCTTTTAATTAATTTTGTTGTCACCCTAGTCTATATGTCAATTTGCATCCTATTAGTTTGTTAACAATCTAACTTATGTGTTAATTTATGGTTACTCCGTATAACATGTGTTATTGTCTGATAGTTTCGGAAGCTGAGTTGTCAGCCTTTGGTGGTACGTATTAAAATGCTACGACTCGTATGCTCCCCAAATTCATGATTCATATACTTGGAGCTACGACTTTTACGACCTACCCACCTTGAGTTCATATACTCTGAACGATGACCCGTACAACTCACTTTCTCAAGATTCGTATATGCCCCAACTCCCGGACTTTGAGCCTCTCTCATCCGAGCTCGTGGAGGCGATTCGACAATTGGATGAATGCCTTGCTCGCATGGAGACTCAAGTAGAGCAAATTGCCAACGATGTGGACGAGCTTAAAAGACCATGTCTTGACGACATGCCCATCTTTGATGTGGTGGATCCCACGGTCATTGACGGCAATTCGAGTTTTGACGATCTTTTGAAAGAGGTGTGCACGGAGGTGGAGTTAGAGGGTGAGGAGAAAGGGTCGAAAGATCGGCGTTACCCCTCTCGTGTTTTGTGAAGATGTTGTAGTGGGAATGTGAGAGGGGGTCATTTATGGGGTCTCCAACGGCACTTGGAGTGTTGAGTTTACTTGCTTTTGGCGATAACGATGAAGTTGTGCCGGTTTTAGAGGATGTGGAGTTAATCGAGCCTCTTTTGCCACCATCCGATCGCTTTATTGCTACTTGAACAAGAGGAGGTGGAAGAGGTATCGGGGGATGTGTTGGATCCCACTCTCTCGAGGCCGACTACTACTACTTCTAAATTTGAGAGAGAGGAGATGACGGTCAGGGAGATAAAGGAGTACGATTGACCCATTTTGGGACGATCACGTTTGGGTGGTCGACTACTCACTTTTCCGACCAACGAAGCAAGCCCGTTCTTTTGTTGTATTGACCTTTCGGCTTGCCCGACGTGCCCGCCTTGGTGATATTTGTCACCCGGTGTGTCTACTCGAGAACACCAAGGCATGGCACGATCACCACCTATTTTTGGATCCCGGATAGCATCATTTGTATAAATCGTCGAGCTATAGACGTTAAAGTAGCGCTTATTGGGAGGAAACCAAATTAAAAAAAAACAAATAGATTTTTAATTTTTTTATATAACTTGTTTTTGCAAACCCCCGTTTGTTCATTAATTGTAGATCGCTCGCCTCGAATCCCGGAGAGGACTTATGCACAACGCGTCAACACAAGCTCGAAAATAGGGGCGTTCTCTTTTCCTTACACTTTTTACCTCTTTTACTTAGCTTAATATGCAATGAGGACATTGCTAGGTTTTAAGTTTGGGTGTTTAGGGTTCGTCTTAGAATTTAAAATTGTTGCATGCCTTATTATGTTAATTTGAGAAGCGTGCGTGTTATTTTTGCTTGGAACCTTGGCGAAGTGACGCGGTTTTGATGATTTGGTTAGTGAGTTTAGATTGTCGATCAGGATGTAGTGGACTTAGGTGGCTTAACTCGTTGGGAAACTTTGTTCGGCTTTAGCTTCGTGCTATCCTTGAGATCAATTAGAACTAGTGCCTCAACTAGCCTCGTCGTCGAACACTCTACTATAGGATTTTGTTTTGTATTTTGGAGTCGTCAATTTCTCCATGTGCTTGATCGAAAACATTGTAAGTTGCTAGTAGCAACGTACGATCGGAGTTGTTAATTTCTCTTTGTATATCTCTTGTACTTAAGTTGCCTCATCTCATTGGGTACAAAAAAAAGAAAAAAAAAGAAAAAAAAGAAGAAAAAAAGAGAGAGAGAAATGATGATGAATAAACAAGGATAAGTTATAAATCCTTGTAGTTATTAAGTAATAAACTCCTCTTTTTCCTTTTTTAGATTTTGTTTGTTAAAGAGAGTTGTGGACGATCGGGGCTAGTAGGGAGCCGATTAACGGTTCGACCGTGGATAGACCTTAGCCGGGGCAAGGACGAGGGAACCGACTTGGAGGGTTACCTAGTATTTTTAGGTTTCGGGAGTCAATCTAAACTTTATTTGTCAACGCATCATTGTTGTCCTTTTAGCCAAGTTAACAAGCATTGTAGCATACGACGTCTCGAATTAGGTTTGTGCATTAGTTTAGGATCATTCGAGGTAGTTTTGTAATTCTAGATTAGTATTGCTTGAGGACAAGCAATCATTCTAAGTGTGGGGTGGTTGATTTGTACTTTTTTGTACGCATTTCTGCTACCTTTTTGTGTTGCGTTTGCATGTGTTTTGCTTGCATTTATGGGTATTAGGAGTTGTTTTGGCCTATTTTGTTAGTTTTAGGTTTTGTAGTGTTTTCTTTGTTTTTAGTAGTTTTTCTTATATTTTCTTAGTTTTTTTTATTAGTTGTTTTGAAGGTCAACTTTGGTCAAAGTGTGCCCATGACGAGGTCGGAAGATGATTCAAACCCGATACACTCATTTCCAATCCACGACATGTCTTTGATGTGAGGATCGACCGGAAATGACGAGAAATGTGGTCATTTTCATTGTCACCTCATGCATTCGCTCGGTGGATGTCTCAGTTGTCGTAATGCAAGCATAACTACAAAACCACTTGTGACATTTGCCTCCACCTTATATCATTGGAAAGCTGAGAGAAATGTCTAAAACTCTTGTGTTTACAACAATCCAAAATTCTGAGTTTAAGAATGGTAAAAAGCAGATTTAAGTGGAGACGGTTCGCCGTGGCCTCGCTTATGGCAGGTTTTGGTGCGGAGGCCATAACTCTCGGATAAAAATTCCAAATGACACAAATCAAACGCCAAATGAAAGTCCAGAGAAAGGGCTAGATTTGATTAGACATCAATGGCTGATTCCGTGTTCTTGTCAGTCGATCGACTGGATTTCAGTCGATCGACTGCTCGGCGGAAAGTTTGGGGCGTTTGAACAAGGATGTGTGATTTTGGCGGAAAAAAGACCATTTTGCCCCTTATCTACCCATATATGATTCCCACCCATTATTCACAAAAACTAAAAAACAACCTCTACTTGGTGGTTTTGGACCTAGTTCCATCTCCTCCAAGCATTTCCTTTCTCTTGCAATGTAAAACCATAACTTAATTCTTAGCTTATGTAGGTTAGTTTAACTTAAGTAGTTAGATTAGTTAGGTTTAGGTATTGTTAGAAAGTGTGGGAGAAGGTGACATATCCTTCACTTGTGCTTCTTGGTTGCTTTTGGAAGATTGTAATAGATTTGAAGCTCTTGAGTTCAATGCAATTTGGTAGTGTTCTTTCCCTTACTTTTTTGTGTTATTATTGTTGTTGTTCATCTGTTTGGTTGAAATTGTTGTGTTGGTGATTTGGTTTTAGATTATGTTGTCTTTCATAGCATTTTAATTCTTGAATGTTTGGCTCTATAGCTTGCGTTTCTCTTTTCTTCTTGTAGTAAAAACTCCATTGATGCTTGGTTTTGAAACTTTTTACTCTTTTGAGTTAGACAAAATTTGTCCTTGAAAGTTGGATGAACTTTCCCTCTTTGGGAAATTTGACTTCTCCTCATTTTAAATGCTTTTGACCACTTTCGATTTCAAAACTTTTGTTTTTCCCTCCAATTTCCCTTTCAATTTGCAAGCCTTCTTGGTTTAGTAAATTTTAATTAGGATTTAATTAATGTCATTAATAATCACTTTCAAGCAAGCTTTAATTCGTATTTGATGCAATTATTTTAGAAATTATGGGTTTAGCTTCGTTTAAAACCATTAATCGAATTTTGTTGGAATTGGGATTGACGACCCCAATACTTGATCGACATTTGGGATTGACAACCCCGAATCGTGGATTAAGTGCTCGGCAAAAACCGATTAATCGTGGAGACGAAGCGAACATCCTAAACCCTCATTTTTATTATTCTCATTTAAAATCTCTTTTAATTCTTGTCTTAGTTGATTAACTTTCAAAAACTCATACCAAACCAATGATTTTATGATTTCCTAGTGTAGATTAGTGTAATTTAGCTTAACAAGAGAGTGGCTAAAAATATCGACCGCCGATTATATCTATCATCGAGAGACACGACTCGGGAAAACTTACCGCTCTACAATCGACTCCGTACTATTGCGGAGACGATTTCTTAGAGTGCTAAGAAATTTTCGATCAACCGACTTAGAATTAAGATTCCTCCTATATGCTAAGTTCTCATAAATAATAGAATTCTCACTGAATTACTATATTAGCCATGGGTCAATAGGTCGGTTCATAGAATTAGTCCACCGGGACTCCATAAGATAGCTTGCGTTAGCCCAAGAGAGCCCAGAAATCGTGAAGCCCAACCCTCAACACTGAGCTACTGCTCAATGCCGAGCTGGTATAGTAGTACTTATGTCATAAGAGCTCGCTACCCTGCATAAGAGCTCGCCACTCCTATACATCAGGTCGCTGCCCTCCAAAAACAGTTCGCCCAGCCCCTAGAAGGATTGCACTTTCTAAGAAATGAGGTCATTTTACCAAAACTTCTCATATATACCTGCATGTTGCCAATGTGAATAGTTGATTTCGTATCAGTGTCGATTTGAAATTCATGAGCTTCTGAGTTCAAATTCCAAATTCAAATATCAAATTCTTTGCTCAACCAAAACACAAAATTAATGAGGTCTAGTTTAAGTGGGTAATATGAGACTCCAAAACCCTGACTTTGTCTTATTTGAATTTAAAAAAATATATATTTTGACGTTTGTTTATTTTCATATTAGTTGTTGATAGTTCATAATTATAAGTTGTATATTATTGATTTGTAATTAATTACAATGATATAACCTCTCTCACATCAATGAAAAAGCAGAAGAAAACAGGATATATTATTACAAAATCTTAAATTATGAGATGCATCAATTGTTTAACGACACGAGTAGGGTTGATTGCGCTCTACGAAGAGCTCGTCAACAAGCTTATTAGGTGTTCGTTTATGGTCGTCTATGTTTTCTCATTGATCTTAACAATCGTTTATGTTAATGAGTTGTTCCCAATATATTCATTTAGTGTTCATTTTGATATTTGTTAATTATTATTATTATTATTATTATATATTTATTATATATTTAATGCTTATTATTCATTAATTATTATTAGAAAAGATTTCTTTTATTATGAGTTGATCTTTTATTAACAAGAAAAAAAATTTGGTGGGGCACAAAAGCAATAATTTCTTTATTTGTTAAAATTGTACTAAAAAAACTATCACATTAAATAACAAGTATAAATCTAGTAACAATTTAAGAAAAATATAAAACAATTGTTCTCATCGAGTTATCATATTTTGCAATCGACTTAGAATTGCATCATGCTAATTATAAAAAATAATTTTTTATCTACATTTGTAACTAAAATAATTAGGAAATATATAATATCTCATGCTATTATACAATTTTATTTTACACACATCATTTTAGAAAATACTCTTTCTACACTCGTCATCGTCAAGGGAGAAGTAATACTAACTTCAAAAGAATTATACTTTAATGCTAGCTTCTATTAATAGAAATTAAAGAAGACTAATAAAAAAAAACATAATACTATTATGATTCCTAAGACGACTGCAATTTAAGTAAATAAATACCAATAGCAATAGTTATTTCTTTATTTAATATGTCGATAAAAATATTTCCAAGTAACCAAATATGCAGATCAATAAAGTATTCCCAACAATTGGTATAAATAATAAATCTAAAATTTGATGATAAATAAGAATCATTAACATAAGCTCAAAACTTCGTTAAATAGTACTCAAAAAATCATTATACATCACTTATTCTTAAAATTCTAAATAACAAAATTAGCTAGTGTAAAAATTAATATATTTTTAAAAAAATTTTGAACTATGAAAAACTCAGCCTGTGCCACCCAAGCCCCCGTATACATCCGCCTCCGGTGACGGATCCAAATCTTTTTAGGGAAAGTATGCACAAAATTTACAATAACAAAATTTCAAAAATGCAAAATAGTTATTAATATTCAAGTGCATTTACAAATGTAATCAACAATATTTCATATTTTTTTGATAACGCGTTAACATTCTATATTGCTAATAGTTTCAAAACTAGAGCTGTCAAACGGGTGGGCTGGCCCAGACCAACCCATGGCTACGGGCCAATTAGTGTGAGTGGGATGGGATGGGCCAAAATAAAAACGGGCTTGTAATTTTCTAGTTCATCCCAGCCCATCACGAGCCATCGGGTTACCGGGCCAAGATCGGGCCATGATACACTTTTTTTTTTTCCTTTGTTTTAGTTTTTTGTGTTTTCTTGTGAACCAAAGGCTCTCTCTTTTTCTTTTTTTTTTTCGAATTTGCAATTCCTTACTTTATTTCTCAACATCATCCTTTGAATGACAGACATACATTGGCAGTAGAAATTCAAAAAAGAAGGTATTAATTAATAATAAAGAGAAAAAAAATGAGAAAGGTGAGAATGAAATACATGTCCTAAAATGATCGAAAATCTTACCACTCGCACGCTTTGAACGATAATAGACGTCTGTCGCACCTTCAAAGAGTCATGTCACGCTCTTTTCTTCCCCACCAACCACCGCTGCCACCGTAACCACCAGAAGTGTCGGGCGGTGGATTGAATTTGAGAGAGAGTGAGCGACGGCTTCAGAGTAGGGTTTGAGTTTTTTTAGCAATTTTTCCTAATTTCATTTCTTTTTGATTTGTTTTGCGTGAACAAAGCCTCAATCCTAAATCTAATTGAAAATCTCAAGCTCAAGCCCTATGTCTGTAGTTTTGGATCAGACCAAGAGAAAAACAAAACAAAATAAAAATAAAAATATATATGTCGGGCCTTTTTTGGCTCATAAACAGTTCGGGCTTCTATGGCCCAAGCCCGAGCGGCACATCGAACCATGTGGGACGGGTTAAATCCAGCCCGAATTCTTGCCAACAAAATAAAAGCCCAAGTCCGTCTAAAAAAGGGCCGGGCTGGGCTGGGCTGGGTCGGGTTCATTTTTTGACATCTCTAATTAAAACCATATTTCTTAATGTACATTCAAACTATCATTCAATTATTAATTTCTAATCCTTCTGCACAATCAATTCTTGATATTTCGTGATTTTCATTCAATCCCTCTTCTTGATCATCCCAACAACTTCATCTCTATCAACCCTTTATTTTGCTCAAAACGAGACGAAAATTTGAGTTTAAATTACTCAATATTTTTACACATTCTAAATCCAATAGGCATCAAAATTTGAAAAAACAAACAAAATAAACTAAACAAAAAAATATGAACATTAATTATCACAAACAAATGACTAAATCAAATTAATATTTGAATTTGGCGTTCTATGTTTAATTATTAAACGAATGAATACAAACAATCCTCTAAAATAAATGGATTAACATGAACCGAGTGAGACAAGATATGTTTGATATTTATCTTAAATCATTTGGATAATGAGAAAATGTGATGCATTTGTCTCAGAATCGGTTGTGACATTTTCAAGGCATGGGACGAATAATATCAAGTGGGTCATCTAACTTATGATGACGCAAANTCAATCTTTCTTTGTGTGCTTAAAACAGAATTACTCGATTTCAAGTCAATCCAGTTTCTGCCTCCTCACACTGGATATAGTTTTTAAGGAAAAAATAAAAAAAAAAATATATAGACTATAATAATGTATAAAAAATTATTTAAAATGACTTCTTCTAGTATTTTGTGATATATCAATGGTTTCTTAATAATCATTTTCTTTCTTTTACCCATCCTTATTTATTTGTTTAATTTTTTTGTTCTATCACAATCAAATTATTGATTCTTAGAAATTATATTATTTTAAATACTTTAAAAAAACTATTAATAAAAAGTACAATAACCAAACAACTATAATGACGTGTTTTGAATATATTTTCAACTTTTCTTGTTGTTACTAGCTATTTTATTTCCAATGAGATAAATTGATAGGGCGCGGATATACGCACCCCAAAAACTTATGAGTTTACTCCAAGTGATAAGAACACCCCAAAATTTTTTAAAATGTATTCTTTTTTATTAAATAAACCCCACAAACACCCTATTTTACCCCCATTTAATATAATATATAATATAATAATAAAAATAAAACAAAAAGAATAATAATAAATTGAAAAAGAAAGAAAAGGAAAGTGAGAGAGGAAGAACCGTGGAGAAGAAAGAAAAAGCACGAAGGCAGAGTATAAAAAAGAGTAGAAAAAATTGTGGGTTTGAAAAATTCACACAATTTACTGAGGCAGAATGGAAGGGGTGAGCCATCAAACGCGAGGGGTAAGTTTCTCATTTGGTTTTATTGAATTATTTATGATAGGGTTTAAAGTTTTTGAAAGAATTTGATGTGGGGCGTTCGAAGATGTTCGATTCTGGTTCTTAGAACAACAGCCGTATGTTCGGCTAATAATTTCAAACATATAACATATGTTCGTGGATGTCAATCGAACAGTTTCAGCCATGAAAGTTGTAAATACGTTCGATATTTTTTTCGAACACGGAGTCTCTGTATGATTTCCGAACAGAGCCCCTTTGTTCGAAAATTTCTGTTGAACATAGCCCCTTTGTTCGAACAAATGTTTCGAACATAATGCTTATGTTTAGTTATTATTTTCAAATCTTAGTTGGTTTGATGAAATTATGTTCTTTCTATTTGACTTGAATGAATTGTTTGTTGTTGTTTGCTTATTGTTTGGTTGGGCTATGTTCTAAAAATCGGTTACAAATTTCATGTTGAGAATCGCTTAAGCGGCCTAAAAAAGTTTTTCACAACGGTACATCGAAACTGAAATGAAACATACATTTCAAAATTAATGATACAGGATAAATATATACTAGTAGCAAGTACTAATAAATAAATTCATGTCTCGTATTTAAATTGTGTTTTTTCTTCCAACAACTATGGATGATGGAGATGCGGAAGGATTCACAACAATACCAATGGTTTATATGAGAAGGCAATGAGGTCGAGGTCCATCAAATCGGGGGCAAAGAAATATTGATTCTGAGCATAGAGAAGAGTCACCTATATCGAATGATGAGGTTGAAGAGGGTGGAAGAGCTCGGCGTGCATCTGTTTCAATTGAGGATGAGATACTCAAGGCTCCTCATTCTGGAGGTCCTAAGATTATCACTTTGCTGACTAGTTTTACAACACATGTTGCCTCAAAAATATAATTTGACGTCGAACCGGATATTTTGAGATTTCAGTGTCATTCATTAAAAATGTGTCAGTGGGAAGTTCCAAAACTCGAGACTACACAGTTCAGAAGATTAATTAGGCGTTCAAAACTTCTTCACTTACGAGATATGTCATATACCGTTCCAAATAGAACCTTGATAAGTGCGTTTGTTGAACGTTGGCATCCGGAAACCAACACATCTCACATGCCGTTTGGGGAGATGACCATCACATTGGACGACGTTTATTGTCTGACTGGTTTATCGATTTCAGGAAATCTTGTGGAGCTTACAGGAGAGCCATCGGAGGAGAAGGGCGATGCTTTGGTGTCGCGGATGTTAGGAGTTGATCAATTTGAGGCCTACACGAAGATTGCTCATACTAGGGGTAGCTATGTGAGACTTGAGTGGCTAAAGGATCATTTTTGTGAGGCTATTAAGTCTGAAGATCCAGAGCAACTGCAATATGCAACACGAGCTTATGTTTTGTACACTTTAGGATGCACGTTGTTTGCGGATAAGACTTGAAACAAAGTAATGGCCACGTATCTGAGATTGTTGGAAAATTCTGATCAGATGAATTTGTGGGGGAGACTTTTCCAGAGTACATGGAATGGTACATCAAGCATTCTCATCCTATCGTGCAAAATCCAGAACGACGTACGATTAATATTAGTCGCTCTTCGACGGTAAGTGCAACTGAGCAGATAAGGCTTGCACGAGATCTGCTTCAAGGAGTGGTGCAACGATGGAGGCGTCGGGAAGAAGACCTCGCGGAAGATTATCTCATAGTGGAGGATGCATACAAAGCTTTAGGAGGAGGGGATAGTGACAGTGATGAAGCCTGAGCCGTCCAGTGGTAGACGTAGGGGTCGAGGATAATGTTCTAGGAGTTGTTGGGATTTATTTATGTTGAATTGTTATTTGTGTTCAGTACTTTTGGATGTTTGGTAGTTTGAACTTGTGTTTTGGATGTTCAGTAGTTTAACAATGTAATTTGTTTTGTGGAATTGTTTCTTGTTTTGTTGAATGATTTTTTGGAAGTTGAATTATTTTTTCTGATTAGTAGTTTTGGTTGTTTGGTAACTTGTGTTTTGGGAGTTTGGTATTTTCTACCTTGTGTTTTAGATGTTAAGAGGTTGAATTATTTTGAATTTTGACCAAACATAGGGGTGTTTGAAATTTAGATACGAACAAAATCACCATGTTCGAATATTACACTCGAACACAAAAGACTTATTCGGGCAAATATTTCGAACCTATGGTGTTCGAAATTTATATCATAACTTTGGTATCATGTTCGAAAATTTTGTTCGAACACCTCTCAGTTGCACCAAGTACAGAATGTTTTCCGTTTTCAGGTCGACCCAACAGGATCTGAGAAAAATTCGAGCTCGCCGACCACTCTCTCCACTATCTGATATTTTAACTAATATTACCATACGATTTTCAATTCCTTTCGAACGAATCCAATTTACTAATTCATCTTTAGATTCAAAACAACTCGTTGTGTTGAATAAATGAGAGTAATCCGCAATCACATCACTTCTATTTAGACTACCATTACTATTTTCGGTTGGCATCATCTTCGATTCCTGAAAAACAGTGTTCGAAAATAATTATAAAACATAAAAATAATGTTCGAAAAAGGTATCCGAACAACAGTGTTATGTTCGGAAACTAACTTCGAACAATATTCATCTGTTCGAAAATTATATTCAACATATGTTTAATGTTCGGTCATAATATTCAAACATACATCAATTGTTCATTAAAACCAGATCGAACATATTCGCGACTGTCAGCCCAAAAATAGTAAAAAACCAAAAAAAAAAAAAAAAAAAAGAGAAGAAAGGACTAAAAAAATATAGATGTCAAGAATAGTAACATCTGTCTCTTATACACATCTAGATGTGTATAAGAGACAGGGATAACTATATGAAAAAAATATAGATGTCAAGAATAGTAACATCATTCATCTTGTTCATATAGTTATCCTCCATTCTTACAAGTTTTAGTGTGAGTTTTTGTTAGGTATTGAAACAAGTTTGTGGGATGAAGAAGAAGTTACGAGAATTTAATATGTTTCTGTTTTGGGGTCAACTAATAGTATTTTGGGGTGCATATATCCACACATGGTGTATATATATATATTAATATTTATAAAATTAAATTAATTTTATTTTTTTAATTTTAATTATATATTGTGAGTAGGGTTATTTCAGTCTTTTCATTAAGGCCTATTTTTGTCTAAAATAACTTGGGGGTAAACTCATAAATTTTTGGGGTGCTTATATCCGCGCCAAAATTGATAAACACAGTAAAAGATTCTGTTTTTAGATAAACACGAGATTACATTTTAAATAAAAGCTTAAAAAAACACAAATAAAGAAGATTCACAAATTTGAATATTTTGTCTGAGAAGATCATTGGAAAAACTGTAAAATTGGCAATTACATTGATTTCAATACTATTTAGTTTAATTAATATTTATATTTAAAATATGTAAACTAAATTATAAGTCTTTATAATAACCCCATATAATATACCTGAAATTTATAATTTTATGACCCCTTATGTTATATATACTAAAATAAAATAGACCCTAAATATTGAAAATTTGAAAACTCGATGGACCCGGAGCTGTCAACCGTCATGTCATACGTCAGGGCTACACAGATTTGTCTTGTAGTATCGGGTTTAATTAAACAAATAATATATATTTAAATAAGAATTAGAAAACTATGTTAGTTTCAAAAAAAAAAAATTGGGGTCGGGACGCCACTGGGAAAGGCGTCCCGGGGTATTTTTGCAAATTAAAAAAATTAGGCCCTAAACCTAACCCTAACCCTAACACACATATTATTTTTTTATTTATATTATTTAGTTTTTAGGTTTTTTTATATATTTAAAATTTTTATTAAGTAAAATAAATAAACATATCATAATAATGTCTTAAAATTACAAAAAGTTTATTTGTAAATAAAGAATACAATAAAATAATATAAATAAATAAATGACAAGAAACTTTAATTCTAAATTAAAAATACAATAAAATTAAGATACAACAACAACGAAGATTAAAATAACTACAATAATTTGATATTACACGGATGCGATCACATTCGTAATGGAGGATTTCCAATGAGATTGTGGTATTGACAAATGCATTTAAATAAATTTTATTGAATACCAAATCCATCAAACCGAATAAAGGTTCTCCATACTTTAGATATGCAGCAGTAAACTCAGCATCGCCTGCTACGTCGTTCCAGGATCGTACTAGCCAATCTGGCGCTTGCACTTTGTTGGTCTCATGATCCCAAGTGCAATGTTCGTTTCCCAACATCATATAGAATTTGCCTGTATCATTTTTCCAGAAGTTGAACTCGAGCAGTTATGTCGTCCATTGTGAAGTCTTTCCCTAACACACCATTGATTTTGTCCAACAAGATCCACGTGCTATTGTTGCGTAATCCACTTCTAGGATCTTAGACACCATTGAGCTTACTCTCACGGAGTTCGTCAACAAGCTTAGTACCCATATGGATGCTCCATTCGGTAAAATTCGTATCGTAGAAAAAGAAATCTTCTTCTGATTCAAAATATGGTACATTGTTAGGCTGATTTGAACTCATTTTCTCTTTTTGTTATGAGAATACTTAGATGATGGAGAAAATCAAAGGTGTGAGGGAGTGAATTATTTGTAAAGAATTTAGTCCAATATTCCAAATTTATAGATGAGTTACAATTTCACAAGACAGTTGTATTGAATGTGTTGTCGTTGTCACAGCTAAAGATGAAAACATATTGCTTATGGTGTAGTCTTGTCACAAAGAAAGTTGAAAAACATGTGGAATAATGTTAGGTCTTGTCACATGAAAAGTTGAAAAACCTATTGATACATGTGTAGTATTGTCATCAGCAATTTTGGATAAACATTAAAAAAATAATTTTATTGAATAAGAAAAAATAAAAGATTACACATTTGATTAAATAAGAAACTACAGGATGTGACAAATTCAAACATTACAAATTAAACACAGTGCATAGTTGCACACTCGAACTAAGGTCATTTCCGATCCCATTTTATTACACATTTGAGTCCTAATACACTGAGAACGCATCAATTGAAGCTGCTTCCATCTTCTTCCATAATGGTGTGACGGTGGGACGTCATACAAATAATATCACCGTGATGCATCATCACCGTATTCCTTTATTAACAAAAAAAAAGTTAGTAATTGAAATGAAACCAACACAAACCACATAATTAGTTGTAGACAGATGTGTGGACTTTACATAGGATGGAGAGACATTATTATTGATAGTGGTATCAATACAGATCAATCCACGCTCTTCATCCAGAAAAACACCATCCTCAGAAAGTGTTGTCTTCCACCAACTGTACCTCACCTCCATTTCTTAGATCCTGTCGTAAATTTCTGGAATAGTAGGTGAAAACATGAAACGACTATGGAGTAGACTTTTTACCTGCAGGACGCTCAAGATAACATATGCTTTTTTTGCACCTCTTTAAACACTTTCATTCTGAGCGCTGAAAAACTCCAAAATGACTTGTTCCATCTCCATGGTCCATGTGGCGAGTGCAGGATTGTAGTAATCATTGTTTATTTTTAGAACATCTGGATGGTTTTCGTCAAAACTAGCCATTATTAGTTAGTATAGTTTATATTTCTTGGTAAGTTTGTCTGTGTGTACATATATATAGATGCAGCTTTGCCAACTATAATTGTTGTGCCATTGTGTTGTCTTGTCATCCGGTACATTGTGTCACAGAACACAAATAAATGGCTGCCCACACCCACATCAATGAGATGCAGCTTTGCCAGCTATAATTGCGGTGCCATTGTGTTGTCTTGTCATCCGGTACATTGTTTCATAGAACACAAATAAATGGCTGCCCACACCCACATCAATGAGATGTAGCTTTGCCAACTATAATTGCTGTGCCATTGTGTTGTCTTGTCATCAATTATGCCACAAAACAATCTCAAAACAACTTGAATAATTGCTCTACTTGCTATAAATCTGTTAGGAAACAAATAATTTGATAATTCATCAGCAAATACATATCAATTACTTCATATCTTATTTGAAATAAAGCTAATGGCAGATCACTTCAACGACACAGATGGTATTCCTACACTTCGGGTGATAACACTCAATTACGGGTGTGAATTCAACACTAAGTGGACACTTGCCAGAGACGAACGTCTACTTGAATTCTTAATCCTTGAAAACGTTATTCGAGGATGGAATCCAAATGGAGGACTGTTACCAGACAACCGAGTGAAAGAAGCCAAGCGTTTACTTAACTGCTGCTTCAAAAATCACCATGCCATTTCCAAATATGACGTCATAGCCAGAATTGTCCAACTTCAGAGACGATTCAGATTCTTCAAAGAACTGGTTTAAACCCCTGGTACTGTTTGGAACGAGAATCCGAAAATGGTCTTAGGTGATCATAATGTACGAAAGAAATTTACGCCTGTAAGTTCTACACTTCTTTTTCAATTATTACAAATAATTTCAATCTTTCATCATTATTCTAACTACTTGTGATGAATGCAGGATTGTCCAATCAAAAGCTATTACAACGCTTTTGATGAGGAACCCTTGCTCACAAAAATGGAAGTACTGTTTGGAGATGTGTTTCCAATTGACCACCGTGGAAGCTCTACGAGTGGAAGTACCGTTGACCATTGCACATTGGTTTTCTGACACTGCTCTATCTGTGTGGCTTGCGTTTGTGTTTTCATTCTGTAATATTTTTATATTGTTGTAACTACAGTGCTCGATTGCTGTGGATTGCGTTTATGTTTTCATTCTGTAATGTTTTTATGTTGTTGTACCGACAGTGCTCTATTGCTGTGGATTGCGTTTATGTTTTCATTCTGTAATATTTTTATGTTGTTGTACCGACAGTGCTCTATTGCTGTAGGGATTGGAATCGTTTGGTGTTTTCATTCTGTAATGTCAATAAATAACTACTGAGCGACGATGAAATAAAAAGTGAACCACGTTTCTGACTACTATTAAAATAACTTACACATCATGAGAAATAGTGTTATCCCGTGCTACATTTCTTTTTCTTATACTTTCTACGTAGATCGTGATCATGTCCTTGTGGGGGGGGGGGGGTGCTGGTTCCTGAATCGGCTTTTCCTCTTCACTGTCGTTACCACGCACCATGTGACCCCAAACTTGATGTGCACGATCCGCCATTTCAGTGGGAATCGACATCGGAATAGGTGTCGTCTGGAAGTCTGGCTGCGAACATCCCATGTCATCGGTATGCAGAAGATCGGTGAATGACTGTCCAACATATGCAGGAGTATAAAACTCGGATGTTTCCATTGTAGGAACGTAATCACCCCCCACTTTATACGATGATCCACCAACGGGATCTACATTCAACACAGAACACAAATAAATAGTTTTAACGAATCACACAATTACCATGATGGATGACTGGCGATGGCCCGGGTAAGACTGGGGATGCCCTGTCTTCATCTGGAGCAGGACGAGATACACTCCTCCTGGAAGGGCTAGATATGCTCCGTTTTCCGCTGCCGGATGCAAATTCCGTGCGCTCACCTGGCATATCCTCATGTAACTCCTCACTAATACGAAGCCGTTGCGTCATCTCATCAACGACCGAATCAACTACAGAGTGCATACGACGATAAGAGTCAAAATCGTCGTCTCTAGCATGTGAAGAGACATAACGGAGTCGCTAACTCCAAGTACCCTACAAAACATAGACAGTTGAACATAAAAACTAAGAAATAATTAAATTCATTGAGTGGGAAAAGAGTGATTAAGATTTGTTACTATGGCATCGTAAACGCCAACGTCCGAAGGCTGGTATCCTCCCTCTGCATGTCTCTCCAGAGGAGTGATGAAACGTTGTGTATTCTGCTGATACCAACTCCGATATCCGCTCGCCGCATCCGCATCTCTCTAAACTAGAGGGCCTTCTATCCTCGTGGACCATCGTACCTCCCATGCCTGGATCCAAGCATGATGATGTAAAGTCCACTGAATGTGATGCTCCTGTGCCCGAGAGACATTGTGCAATGCCTCCACGTCAACATCGTTGCTCGCTGGTGTACTCTGACGTATGCCGAACTGTCGGGTCACCCGATTGGGAAAATGTTACTCAACAATCGACCAACAGATCAGTGGGCACTGACTTAGCCAGTTTTAAGTCAAACATCTTTCCTCCAGTGCTGGTATCTCCAGTGCATCCAAATCGTAGGGTTCCCATGTCCACTACACATTTGAATAATCATCATCAGCTTGCACCATATTATCAATATAAGTAATATTTATTCACTACTCTACCTCTGACTGGTTTAACCGATCAAGTGACTCCCGAAGTATGCGTAGCATATTTCTAGAGCTCCGAGTATATCTATACTCCGCAATCCACCTGCGATAACATTCATGGAAGGTTATTGAAACGGAAATGATTACTAATAAATGAAATTAAAAAATATACCTAGCACCATACGGTGGTACGGGCAACGTGACGTCTTCGACTGCATCGTAAATGGTCCGATGAAGATTGAGAGAAATGCCCATGGTATGTGGTCTGACAGATGAAATTCGGGACCAGGCCCAAATCTGTAATAAATTCAACGGACCACTGATCGTCTTCTTGTCATCTTCCACATTCATACACATTTGACGATATAAATGTGCAAGCACAGCACTACCCCAGCTAATACCCGATGCTGTGTTATCATCCTCAAAATGACGTAGGTAGATTACGGAAACGTAATTGTTCGTTGTGCTTGGCAACAACAATGAACCTAATAATAAAAGTGCAATCCCACAAGCGTACTACACGACCTCGTCCTGCAGCGTGTCATCATTTGGCCGTCGTCTACTGAGGTGCTCACTCAACGTCTTGAGTTTCAAACGACTCGCACCTTTCATCTGTACCTCATAATCCACCTGCAGGCCTATGTAGTACCTGACATACTCCGCCCATTCCTCCTTGCTCCACTCCGCGTCATTGTCGATCATCGGGGCACCTTCAATCGGAAGTCCCCAAATAACAGCCACATCCTAGAGAGTGATCGTCGCCTCTCCCACAGGCAGATGAAACGTATGCGTCTCGCGGCGCCATCTCTCAACTAGTGCGGTGATCAAATGGGCGTCCAGCTTCGTAATCGCCCCGCAACATGCGACCCCGTAAAATCTCCAGCGATGTAGCACCGACATAACTCGAGGATGTAGATAATCACGCTCATCCCAGAAAATATAACCAGCTACACGCTTCACCATCAGAACCCCTTCTATACGACCACCTACAACGCTGCTCGATCTATGTAAACTCTGTCGGCGTAAGAGCGATGATGCCATCTACAAGATAGATACATAGAAATAATCAAATATTAGACAAAAAGTTGCAGGACTTAATAGATTCATACAAGAGTGAAGTACTGCTTAATAAATTTATTATTATTATTATTATTATTATTATTATTATTATTGTTGTTGTTGTTGTTGTTGTTGTTGTTGTTGTTCTTGTTCCATATAAATGAGATAAATATATATTTCTTAACAAGGCAAGTGCATACAATATAAAAGAAATACAACAAAAAACCCGAATATTACTTAGGGAATTCATACAACAACAATTATTAACGTTCAAAGCAATGCGAATTACAACTTCTGAAAGTGGTAGCGAATTACAACATCGAACTCATGGAAAGATCATCGCCGTATATAACATCAATGTCTGGAACCAGAACATCCACCGCCTTGTGAGGAACTAGCCACATCTTGTGCACGGTATTGTTGTCTTGCGCGTACTTGGGGTTGGTCCATTTCGTTGGGGATTCTACTACCCCTGAGTCGTACAACGGTTCGCTGCCTCCTCATGTGTGGATCATGAACCAATTCAAAACTTGCCTTATTCCAGTCCTCCGCATCAGGCAACGGTTCAAATGCCCCAGCAGAGTATGTGCGTAGGTACGCAGTAGTGCTGTAGTAATCTAGGACGTAAACACGAGGATCCGCTCTAAATTCGGTACACACCTTTATTGCATGAGAGCACGGAATACCGCTGCTCACCCATCTACCACATGAGCATTCTGCTCTCGACAAGGAAACTCGAAAGACTCGACTACGAGATCCTCCGCTCACCTTCACAGAGACTTCGGCCATTTGTGCCGCCCAATTGAAGCCCGTAACATGGTAAGATGACCCTAATTGCTGTCTTTCTCTGAATAAGTTATCTATCTTATCAGGCCAAAATTATTGCATGTTATGGACTCTTGTCGCATCTTTCAAACGATCATATAAATTTTGAACACTTCCAAGAAATGTGATTCGGACGATGGTAGTTATTGGGAGCCGTCTAGCACGCTTCATCACTCCATTGATGCACTCGGACATGTTGGTCGTGAGGATGCCACACCGTTTGCCGCCGTCGTGGGACAATGTCCACTTGATCTTATCAATGCCATCCAAGTACGCAAATGTATTCGGATCAAGCGCCTTAATCTATTTCATTATTTTGTGAAAGACTGCAACCCTGGGTTCTGCTCCAGCTTTGAAACACATATCCTTCAATTTCACAGATTTGGCATGCGTATTGAAGTTATAAGAGACATGTCGCAAACAAAAAACGTTAGAAGAGAATGCCGGAACTTGTTCTAGTACACTGAGTAGTCCGACATTCCGGTCAGATATAAGACAAACTCCTTCTATGTCGCGAACAATATATTTTGCAACCATGTGAAGGAACCAATGCCACGAGCTGTAACTCTCTGAATCAACAACTGCGTAAGCTAGTGGCACGACTTGTTGGTTGGCGTCAACTGTAACTGCCATCAACAGCGTGTGCTTGTACTTTCTAACCAAAAAGGTTCCACCAACACTGATCACCTTGCAACAATGTCTAAAAGCCTCGATACATGATTGGAATGCCCAAAATACAAATCTTAACATGTGCACATTGGGTATGCCAGAAGATTTATGTCGCCACTCGACCACGGTCCCCGGGTTGTACATATGCAAGGCCTCTATATATTTTGGTAAATATTGGACCGACTGCTCCCACGTCCCGTACACATTTTCACGAGCCCGCTGCAAACCTTTCCACGCCTTGTGATACGGCACAAGATAACCATATTCTTGTTTGACAGCCTGCTGGACATGTAAGGCGCTATATAACGGATTCTGCTCGACGTGGCTGATAATGAGCATATCAATCATATTTTTACATAAATTAGGTGATCATTACGTGTAAAAGATGCGAGACATCTGTGCTCAGAACTCAATCTTATGATTACCCAAGCACCCTTCCGTTTTCGAAAACTAGCGCGGAGCCACCATCCACATTCGGATGATTCGTTAGTATCTACATCATTCTCAACGAGTGAATTCGACATGTAAACAACTTTCCAAATCGTAGGATTACTTTCTACCACTCTATATGAACACTTGGCGACGCGCACGGAGTAATCTTTGACAGCCCACATCAAATGTCTTTTATCTCTAAATATCATGCCTATTCTCAACACTCCTTCGTCTTTATTGTAGTACAAGTCTGGTTGAGGGACACCAATAGAATCAATAGGAACGTCCTCGTATACGTGATCGAAAAATGGTATGTTCTTGTACAGTGCCGATCCTCTATCCGCTCGTTTATGGGTTGTAGGGGCAAGTTCATCCAAGGTAGGTTCAAAAGGATCTTCATCTGGTACGCTACCCCCCAACTGAAAGAATTCCTCATCAGTTTCATGACCATCATCATCTAGTTCATCTAAACCATTTTCAGAATCGATGCCTTCATCTGGTCCAAAGCAATCGGCGGGGTAGTTTGGGATCGACGGTGGGGGATGATTCTCGGTGGAATCTACATTTGCATATCCACTCTCGTCTCGTAGAATTGATGCATACATGTCATATTCATTGTCAGAAGACATATTCGCCATATGTGTGCTTACTTCTAAAAATATAAATAAATTCATATATTCACATAAGTAATAATTTCTTATAAATTCAAATATTTGCATAATTAATCATTTCTCACAAAATAAATAAAATTAAATATTCACATAATTGATAATTACATCATAAACAAATAAATTAAAATCTTCACATAATTAATAATTTCTCACAAAATAAATAAAATTACATATTCCCATAATTAATAGTTTTTTCACAAGCAAATAAAATTAATTTCCATGAACAATTAACAAAAAAAACTGAAGGTAACATTAGAATGTAACAATTGAAGGTAAACAAGCAAATAAAATTAATATTTTCTTCACAAGCAATTAAATAGAAGGTAACAATTGAATGTCAATACTTTCCATAATCAATTTCCACGAACAATTCACAAAAAAAATTAACAATTTGCATAAAAAATAACAATTTTCATAAACAATTAACAATTAACAACAACAAAAAAAAAAACTCACAAACAAACCTAATAAAATTTCTTCAATGTTCATAACTAAAATTTTGTAAATATTCACAAGAAATTAAATAGAAGGTAATAATTTAAGGTAAAAAATTTCCATAATCAATTTCCATGAACAATTCAAAAATAATTAACAAATTCCCTAAATAATTAACAATTAACAAAAAAATTCACAAACAAACCAAATAAAATTTCGTAAATATTCATAACTAAAACTCAAAAACATCTAAATTTAATATATACAAACAAAAAATAAATCTAACTGCAATTCATTAAAATTAAAAATAAAAATATAATACATAAATACTAGAATTAACAACTTATAAAGAATAAAAAATATAATAAGAAGAACTTACCTTTTTTTTTTTTTTTTTTTTTTTTTTTTTTTTTTTTTCTTGTTTGGACAGCTTCTTCAATCTCCCTGCTTCTTCATGCTCTCTGCCGCTGCCGCTGGTGAGAGGAAGAGGTAAGTGTTGTGTGTTTTGCGTGTGTTTGTGTGGGTTTTAGGGTTTAACGTTTTTTTCTTTGCAAAAATAAACCGGGAAGCCTTTCCCAATGGCGTCCCGATCCCGTATTTTTTTTTCAAAATAACCTCGGGAAGCTATTTCGAAAAGCGTCTCGGCCCCCGGTATTTTTTTTTCATTTCGGCCCCCAAAACTTTGCATTATTAATTTAGATACGGGACGCTTTTGTGAATGGCGTCCCGGTGTTCTTTTCTAGAACGGTTCATTTACATACCTTCTAGAACGTGAGCGAGACGCTATTCCCAGGCGCGACCCGCCACATTTTTGTAAATTTTTTTTGAAAGTAACACATTTATTTAATTCTTATTTAAATATACATTATCTATTTTATTATACCTATTCGCGTGATATGTTTTCATGGGATGGTATACCATGGACCCAGGTGCACCTTGTAGGATGCATCCGGTCTCATAAATTTACTTTGTGTGCTGATTTTTGGAGAGCCCACTATAATTCCACATGTTTTCACTTTCCGCTCAGAATTCCAGGCTCTCTCCACGCGCATCTAAAAAGAAGAAAAAAAGCGCTCAGACTTCTGAATCTTCAATTTTTTCTCCAGTTTTTGTCCTGATTCTCTCCACTTCCCGCTCAGATTCTCTCTCATTTACTGGCGATTTCTCTCCACTTTTTTGGACGCTCTCCGCCAACTGACCATTCCGTCGATTTCGATGTTTTCTAGAATTTGGCTGTTGAACAATGATTTTGATTTTTTTTCGTTTTTCTGGATTTGTTCGAGTTTTTCGCATCTGAAGTGGCTCGAATTGTTGTTGTCGTTGAGATTTTCGCTTCATGCAGCTTTAATATGTTTTGGCCTACAAAATTAGATTATTGCATATCAACTGTTTGTAAAAATATCTGAATGAATATTCTACATTAGTTAAGATCTTATTATCTTAAGATCATGAATATGTAGTTTGAGATGATATGTGCATGTTATGTATGATGAAATGTACATTATCTATGTGATGATATGTGAATATCTTATTCTTTTTTCTTAGTATTGATGATGAATATATATATATATATATATATATATATATATATATATATATATATATATATATATATATACTCTGTGATGATATGTGCATGTTTTGTGTGATGATATGTGGATGATCTGTGTGATGATATGTGAATATCTTATTCGTTTTCCTGGGACTGATGATGAATATATATATGTAGTTTCTGATGATATGTGCATGTTTTGTGTGATGATATGTGGATGATCTGTGTGATGATATGTGAATATCTTATTCGTTTTCCCTGGGACTGAAGATGAATATATGTGTAGTTTGTGATGATATGTGCATGTTCTGTGTGATGATATATGCGTGTTCTGTGTGATGATATGTGCATGATTTGTGTGATGATATATAATATCTTATTCTTTTTTTAATAGGACCGATGTATTTTCATGTTATGTGTAATGATATATTCATGATTTGTGTGATATGGATATCTTTTTTTTGGTAGTGGTGGGGGAGGATTACAGATGAATATATATATGTGCATAATGTTATCTCAAAACTTAATTACCCTTAATCTAAATTGTTTATTATCCGTGTTATTTGTATTTGATTCTATTTTGACTCAAAATTGTTCAATTCCTATGGGTATTTATTTCCTGGTAGAGGTGGCAATGAATATTTTGTTTTTATTGAAGTTTACTTTGAATATAGTTTATTTGTCCTTTCCACTAATATGTTTGAGTTAATGAACGAATATGATAAAGGGAATGGGAGAGAAATCACATCAAGTAAACAAAATGGCAAAACCGGATCTCATATAACCTTTTTAAATATCCTTCAAGGCTGAAAAAAATATGTCACAATATATAGAGACACATGAATAAAATATGAGTAACAATCGAGCTTCTTTCTTCGAGAAAGTCGAATATGTGAATTATCGTTCAATCTCTTAATATTATGAATAATATTATTATTACTACTGCTCTTGACATTCACTTCTCCAACCAAGCCTTGACCCATCGTCATGGTCACCCAAGGGGACATCTTGTCACCAGCCTCGTTATCCTCGGCTTAGTTCATAATCTGAAGCCTCCTCTTTCTTTAGGGGCGTCGTTAAAGAATTCTCCAACACATCGAGATTAGACTCAAACCTGTCAAAACAAGAATATAAACAAAATCCAGTTATCTTTTAAAATAATTGTCATAGAAATTAAAAATCAAACCCTAAACCCTAAAATGGCCTAATCACAAAAGCTTTTGTTATATATCAATATAAATAAATGACATATATCATCATATATAACAGAATATATCATCACATACAACTTATATATATTATCACAAATAACTATCATAGATCATTAGCAAAAAAATAAGAATTGGAAATGTGAACTTTATCGTGTTTCTATATATTTTATACCCTAAACTCTGAATCTATGTTAGATATTATTGCACAAATTGTAAGCCTAAACGCTAAACCCAACCCTAAACGCATGATCATTGTACAAATTATAAGCCTCATCAAGGGAATTTACCATAATGTCAACCAAATCATCATCCCACATTGCTCTCTCAAGTGACTGACTATCACCAAAAATAGAATTCACTACATAAGACAAACAAACAAACAAACAAACAAAACCAAAAATATGTGATTAATACAAATATTAATCACATATTAATACCACATATCATCACATAACACTGATACAACTCATCATATATTACTTTTACATATCATCACATTTAGAAATCATATAGTACAGATTTTTACTCAAATATCATCACATACAGGTTTTGCATATCATCACATCTAACTACACATCATCACATGCTGCTGTCACATATCATCAGATATTGCTTTGACATATCATCAAATATTATTGCTCGTATATCATCGCATACAGATTTCACATATCATCACATTCTACTTTCAGATACCATCATATATTGATTCCATACACAATCACATATTATTTGTCGTATATAATCACATACAAGCTTACATATCATCACATGATGTTGTCACATATCATCAGATATTGCTTTGGCATATCATCATATATTATTGCTCGTATATCATCACATACAAATTTCACATATCATCACATTCTACTTTCAGATAGCATCATATATTGATTCCATACACAATCCATATTATTGCTCGTATATAATCACATATAGGCTCACATATCATCACATCTAACTACACATATCATCACATTTTACTTTTAGATAGCATCATATTGATTCCATACACCATCACATATTATTATTCGTATATAATCAAATACAGGCTGTCATATCATCACATTCTACTTTCAAATAGCATCACATTCTACTTTCAGATAGCATCACATGCAGGCTCACATATCATCACACATTCCCTTTCATGAATCATAAGAAGGAGAAATCATAAACCTGTAATCGAACTATCTTCATGAATGTTCGAACTCGCACCAGAAAATTGGGATTTAGAATCAATACTTTTATATTAGGTAGAACAATACCACTTCCATTTAAGCATTTCATCAAACAGTTAATGTACGAGATTAAACATCAAAAATTATTGCAATTATTTGTTTAAATTCCATCATATCTTTGCAAAATCCAAACAGAATTAGTACTGGTGCATTAATTCACCACCATCATCAATCACACATATCCTTGATGGCTTTATCACCAATATTACAACAGAAAATAAGAAGGAAAAAAGAAACAGTGTAAACCTAATAGCAAAAAAAAAATATTATATCAACTTCCAAACTAATTTACCCTCGACCCGATTCACGTCCATTGGAATTAAAAAAAGGATCTGTTTTGTTAGCCGTCTTCTTCAGCGATTGTTTCGCCTTTGAAGCCAATTCGATGAAAATCGAAGAAAAACTCAAAATTATTTGCTGTTAAAATCGATGGGGATCGCCGCTGCTGTCGATTTTTGATGGGTATAGCCGGTTATGGGTGTTTATTTGGACGAAATCGATGGAGATTTTGCGATATGGATCGTGGAATTGTTGGAGAAGAAAAATTGTGGAGAGAACTTTTTTAAAGTACGCAATTCTAACTTTGAGAGAGATGGCGCGTGGAAATTCTCAAAAATACTTTTATACAGGGAAAATGGTGTACCTTGTAAGGTGCACCTGGGTCCAGCTAATAAAATGCCTGTTTTCATGGAGTAACTATTTGTAGATTTAAAAAGAATTTAATTGTACAAACTAATTATTTTTAAAGTCGTGATGTCAACTTTCAGAAAATAAAAGCCCAGCCCAGCCATAAAGACACCGTGGGCTTCGAGGCCTTACCTTATAGACTTGCATTGCACAGAGAAGAAACAGTTCCTTTGTAGCACATGCACAGGAAAATGTCTTTGAAATAGATTTTTTTTTTCAGTTATGATAAATCCTGGGGGTAGTTTTTGTAATTATTCTTAAATGAAGATAGAAACTGGCTATGATTGACCTGTCATGCTTTCTGATTAACTAACTGCAGCATTGGGATATCAGTTGCATTATTCATAAACATTTACAAAGGTCAAGTGCGTTTTTGTTATTCCCCAATGGGAAGTTTATAATTTTAAAGATAATTGAACCTTTTTGTAATTAGAGGGGTAGTTATTTTTCAATTATCCCTTTTTATCTTCCATGCTTCCTATTAACATTCGCTTTTAGCTTTCTTTTAATTATCTTTCATCATTGTTTATCTAATATGCAATTACAATTTCAAAATTCATTATACCAAAAAAAGAAAAAAACACCATATCTCAAACTGCTAATGTATGAATGTATTCGCATCAACAAGACTAATCCCAGGATCTTTACTGAGCTTGTTCTGTTCCATAACCACCCTCACATTGTTCGCCTCGACCCACTTTCCCGTCGAAGCATATATATTGTGTAAAACCACATACAGCGTCGAGTCTTTCGGTTTCATCTCCAAAACAAACCTACCTATTTCCTCTCCAAGCCTATAATCCCCATGACTCAAACAACCGCCCAACAACGATCCTAGGATATTCGCACAAGGTTTACCTGGCCAAAATCTCTTAACAATTTCGTATGCCTCGTTCAAACGCCCCGTTCGACTAAGAAGATCGACCATGCATGCGTAATGCTCCTTCCCGGGCATTATATCATCACGTAACATAGATTCGAAAACCATTTTTCCCTGCTCAACGTAACCCGCATGGCTACAAGCCGATAAAACGCTCATGTAGGTAACTTTATCGGGTTTGAAACCAAGAAGCCTCATTCGCGAGTAGAGAGACAGAGCGGCTACACCATCCCCATGCAATCCGTACCCGTTTATCATTATGCTCCAAGAAATAGTGTCCTTTCGTGGCAACACGTCAAAAAGCGATTTCGCCGTATATATGCTCCCGCATTTTGCGTACATGTCGATCAATGCATTGCCGATCGCCACATCACTATCGAACCCTTTTCTTGTCACGTAAGCCAGAATAGAGTCCGAAACATTCAAGTTCTTGATTTGGACACAGGCCGAAACGACGTTGAGGACGGTAATAAAATCAGGCTCTGGTTTTGTCCGAAGCAGCTTGCGGAAAAACGAAAATGCCATAAAACCCATTTTCAAGAATAGATGTGCGGATATAACAGTGTTCCACAGGGATATGCTCGTCTTATCTCCGATACGAAATAATTTCATGCACGGCGTCAAGATTTCGAATCTAGCGTACATGATCATTAGCGACGTGAGAAGTGGAGTTTCGAGCGGGATCGTATTTCTAATTATATAAGCGTGCACCGACTTACCCTGAAGAACCGCATAGCATGCGGGTAAAACGTTCAACAAAGTTACGTTATTCGGCTTTCGATCGTCCCCTATCATTTCATTAAACAACTCAATCGTCTCCTCGTGTAAATTACAATAACGGTACCCGGTCAAAATAGCATTCCAAGAAACCACACTTTTGTTCGGCATATCATTAAAAAGCAACCTTGCTTTGTCGAGCTCTCCACAATTGATATACATGCTAACGAGGGCATTAGCTAACGAAATATCACTCGAAAGAGCCGTTTTTATAGCAAAGCTATGAATTGTCGAACCGAGAATCGGGTTTTCACCGTCTTGGAAAGAAGGAATAATACTTATCAACGTAACGGGATCGAAGTTTACGCCTTTTCGCCTCATCTGATTGAATAATAGCATCGCTTGTTCCAATTCTCCGTTATCTACACACCCTGAAATCATAGTATTCCACGAAATAATATTTTTTAACGCCATCTTGTCGAATATCCTGAAAGAATAAACCAACTCACAGCAATCGCAGTAAAACGCCAACAACGCGTTTGACACGTTGAGGTTTAACCCGATCTCCCTTTTAATACTAAAAGCATGAGCAGACTTTCCTAAAATAGTAGCTTTTGACTCGGAGCACGAAGAAAGGAGACTAATGATCGAGATTTCATCCGGACTAAAACCATCACTCTGCATAAGACGAAACACGTCCAAGCTCCGTTCTGAAAAGCCATGGCCCGCGTATGCTGAGACCATTGAGTTCCATAAGAGAATATTTTTCACACGCACGTTGTTAAAAAGAAACTCAGCCGAGTTTATATTCCCGAGCTTAGAATACACCGATAGAAGAGCCGTGACAACAGAGACCTCCTTTTCGAATCCGAATTTCACCACATAACTATGTAAGGACTCGACGTGTAATATGCTGCCAAGATTCTCGGACGAGGGAATAAGAGAAACGAATGTCACCATATTCGGCTTCACCTCATTAGTTAGCATCATTTTAAAAATGGCAGCAGCGTTTTCTGAATCTTGGTTCCGTGCGTAAGCAGATATAACGGCATTCCAAATGGCGACGTTTTTTCCGGTCGAGGAATCGAAAATCTCTCTAGAAGACAATAAATCCCCACAATTAGCATAAACTGAAATTAAAGCGGGCACTAATGTGTCGTCCCCACAGCACCCAAGTTTGTAGGCTAATCCATTAAGAGAAGAAATAATAAAAACATTGACACCAACACGAGAGCACACGGGAAAAATGCTCGCGAACGTGCTGGCATTAGGCTTCAAACCAGTAACAACCATGTCATGAAAAACCTCAAGAACCTCATAATCAAACCCATTAACAGAATATCCAGAGATCAACGCGTTCCAAGCAACTAAGTCTGGTTGGGGCATTTCGTCAGATACCTTACGTGCATTCCCCATTTCGCCGATTTTAGAGTAGAAATCTAAAACTGCTGTTTGCACCACCAGATTGTATCCAAACCCAGTTCTCAAAACAACACAATGCGTCATTTTGCCGAACCAGACATCACGTAGAGCCGCGCATGACTTGAGCACGAAAGGGTACGTGTAATTATCCGACGAAACTCCGGCATTTCGACATTTTTTATGAACAAGGAGCGCATTTTCGAACGAGCCGTTATCGGATAAGCTCCTGAGAATCAGATTCTGCGTGTGAAGATTTGGTTTTGAGATTGATGTGAAGGCTGGGAGAGATAAATCTGGGAAACCCAGATGACAGCATTGGTTGATGAAATGTTTAAGCAGGGGTTGGTGATTGATCAGTCCGTGTGTGATTAGAAGCGAGTTTAAGGCTTGCAAGTCTTGGGTTTTTTGGCAGAGTGGTAGTAGAGAGAGAAAATGGCTGGTTGAATGTGGGTTTGTAGCAAGTGAGTGGTTGAACTTCAATGATAAGAGACGAAACCGAAATTTGGGCAGGAATGGATTTTGTAGAGAAAATAAGCGCGCCATCAAGAGCTAGGCATACTGTTTGTTACTCTTCTTCTTGTTTTGTCAAAATATTTCCTACTTGAGTGTTCTGAGTCGGCCGAATTGAATAATCGCTGAGCGTAAACTCCAATTTAAAAAAAATCGAGGGGAAGGGATTAGAATAAATAAACCTATAAATTATGCCCTAATTTTATGTTATAAGTGTGTTTCCATGTCATGTTATTTTATTCATATTTTAATTGACAAAGACTTACATATTTACAGGTTATAAAAAAATAACTGACTAACACAGAGTAAGGGATCAATTTGTATATGGTTTCATTTTGAAAATATTGAAATTTTGAGAAAATAGTGGGAAAAAAAATTAAGAACAGAGTAAGGGATCAATTTGTATATGGTTTCATTTTAAAGATTTTGATAATTTGAGAAAATAGTGGGAGAAAAATTAAGAAGAAAGATATTTTTTGGAGTGTGAATGAATATAGATGAAAAATAATGATAAAAATTGATTTACTATAAAAATTAATAAAAGAATGAATTGAAATAATTTGTAGTCAGAGTTATGTGAGTGGATTAATATTAAAATTTATGGAAAATTATGTAATAATGATTGATTGAATAAAAAATTAAATTAAAGTGATTGGTGATATAAGAAATTGAAAGTGGGTTGAAAATTAGCTTTTTAAATTTTATTTAAAAAAGTAAAATTGAAAAAAATAAAACTCAAAACGAAGCGCTCGCCTATGGTTTCGATTTTAAAAAAGAAAATCTTATTTTAAAACTTTTTTTTTAATATGTTTAAATGTTTATGTTTTTAACTGACTATTAACTTTTCATCCCTCGATCATCTCAATTCATTTTTTTAAAAAATAATTAATTTAGTCACCAATAATTATTACAAAATTTTTCATAAGTTTAACTATTCACCTACTCACATAACTCTAACTACCAATCATTTTCAACCATTATTTTACTTTTTTTTTTTTTTATATAAATTAGCTTTAATAACTACAAGTTCATTTTATATTCATTCACACGCTTAAAAAATATTTTTCTTGCTTAAAATTTTCTCACTATTGTTTCGAATTTCCAAAGTTCTCAATTTGAGAACTTAGGCCATTGCTAACCAATTGCTCTTTTGGTTTCCTATGTGACAGTCACACGAATCGTAATCGGTGCGAATGATTCACTTTTTCTCTTAATAACTCTCACTTTTATATATAAAGTGTTGCTTTTGCATTAAAAAAGTCACTTTACATATTAATCAGGCATTCAACTAAAAGATAATAGAATCACATTTTTCTTTAATAATGTCTCTTTTGGCCCTAAAAGTGTTTAAATCTTAAGTAAAAAGGTTATCATTTTTTTACAAGCATCACTCATGTCCTTAAAATTGTTAATTTTTATTTTAAATAAGAACTATCAATTTTCTTTTAAAAAATGTCACTTTTAGCCTTAACACTATAAGAAATACGACCAAAAAATCGTGCATATACATGTTTTCGCTGTTATTGATGTATTTACACGACATGTCTTACTAATAGACATGATGCTACTACTATATTTCAACGACCAAGTTGTTACTATAGATATAAGAACAATTGGCACATTTACCGTGCTTATTTGAAAAAAACAAAATAATAAATTAAAATAAAAAATAAAAATATTAAAATTTGTTAATATAATATTGAGATCCAACCTGAGACCCTACTTGGACCTCAACCCATACGCGACTCGCAAAGCCCAGCCACATGCAGGAAAAGTAATATATTTCTTCTCCCCTGGGTTTCATGAGTTTTTCTGCGGATAGGTACATATTTTTACATCGAAAGGTACCCCATAAATAATTGTAATGTTTCATATTAAAATTTATATTTATTCATTTAAATATTAATATTAATTTATAAATGTCTGATATGTCCTTTGTATATTAAAGATCTTAAATAAAATTAAGTTTAAATAAATTACCAAATATTTAATTATTATTTAATTATTTTTAATTTGATGAAAAATAGTTTTTAATCATTTTTTAATTTGATTAAATAATTAAAAAATCGAAAACCTGCTGCAACTCCTCGACGTCTGTCGTCGGTGGCTGCTGCAACTCGAGCTGGGCGGGAAAGGCCAGATAGTGGCCAACTGGTGGTGAGGTGACAGGGTGGCGGTTGAAAACTTGACTGGGTGGTGGGCGGGCTGCAACTCCTCGCCGTCTTCTGCAACTCCTCGCTAGTGGACAATGCCGATGACTGGTGTCACAACCAGCTGGGCGGGCGTCAACCTCCAAATAAAGACGGCGGCTGACACATCTACCTCCAGACGAAGGTTAAATTGTGAAGGCGACGGGGTGGTGATTTCTGTCTATCCGCTTCTCACGGGTTCAAGCCCGATTTTGGAGGCTCTGGGAGCCTTTCCGGTGGGCCGCTGCAGAGGGCGGCTTCATCACTTCATAGGGCAAAGTTTGGCACCTGAGGTGGTGACCGGCGAGGCTTGAATCATAAGCCCTAAAATCAATTTAGGGATTAGGTAAAATTTAAGAATTTGATATAGTTTCGGGCTTATTTGTAATTTTAGGTATTAATTAAAAATTAATATTTTAACTATTATTTTAATAAAGGTTATTCTGGTAATCTCATTATTAAAATAATACAAATTATTTTACAAAATAAATAGTACAACAGAGTGCGACTAGATTTTTCAATTGTACCCAAGTTGTACTTAAATGAGTGGATTCGATTCGATCATGGCAAAGACTTGCGTTAGGCCAGATTGACGGGTCATGACCCGTTAGGCCATCTGACCCGATACTCTAATGTATTGGTTTTTAAACTATGATGTACTGATTTTTGTACTCAGAAGTATTGGTTTTTCATAAATATCTGACCCGTGTTATAATATATTGGTTTTTGTATTAGTATTATGATGGATTGACTTTTTACTATAATGTATTGGTTTTTGTACTATAATGTAGCGGTATGAAATTTTGGTCTAACGGATGATCCGTTATTGCACTTCGTTGTGGAGATTACATGCCTAATTTCGCCTTTTGTAATATTTACTAGTATTTTACCCGTGCGTTGCACGATAATTTTTTATTTTATTATATTTAAAATAAAAAGAACTGTTTAAAATGTATTAAAATATTTAAATAAGTAATTGTATATATGTATACTTAAGTTATATATATATATGTGTGTGTGTGTGTGTGTGTATTTTGGTAAGAACCATCACTGGTCCTCACACTAGAGATGGTTTTACCATAACTACTCCCTATATATAAATTATTTAAATATTATTTAAAGATCGAATAGTAATCAAAATGATATAACCTGATTCATAAAAGGATTGTTATTAGACGAAATATACTTTACAAATTATGATAAATTTCCTTATACACAACATTTGTAGTTTTGTTACTATGTTTATTCTCATCATCGTCGATCAATATTTGTAAACCCATACGATTGGTCACCCTTGATATAGCAACGTATAACTGACCATGGCTGAAAACAGGCTTTTTCAGGAAAATCCAACGTGAGAGAGATGTCGTCCTTGAATTTTGTTGATCATCATAGCATATGACACGATCAAAGGAAATTGTCATCGTTGGAACTTGAAGGGAACCTCGAATTGGATGGTGTGACAGTCATTCTAGGGATTAACAACAATTCACCTACATTTCTTCCTTGAGAAATATTAGCCTATACAATATGACCGTCAAGTTAACAACTAACATTACATAACACAAGGGAATGATCGATATTTCTCAACAACATGAGTGAAATTCTAATTTTTAGTTTAGCTTATAGAGGAAATTCAAAACATTTAATGGTATTTAGAAACTCTAGTGAGTGGACGTCCTACAATATGTCAATTTTTGAGTCAGATTTGCATGCATTATCAGAGCTAAGATATACTTTACTTCTCTATAATTTTATGACATCATATATTTATTAATCAAGTCGACGACATCAAGTGTTGGGGAAAGAATAGCCCGACCCTCCAAATAAGCGAAACATTCAGTAGTTTTTCCAAGTTGTGGATATGTGCTCGCCATAATTGACAGAACATGGTCACCATCATCTTTCAATAATAGATAACTTAGATTTCAATTTGAACGATACCATCATTTGGTCCTCCAACTATTACATCTCCTATACTATTTATCAAGTTGAAAACTTTCTTTAACTTGACACAATTGGGATTTGAATTGTGATTCTGCAGCACCACATTTTTCGTCTACTTCAAAACTATGTAATGAGTCCATAAATGCGAATATTTGATCACTGTGTGAACTATGTCTGGTCTAGTACTTTTTTGAATAACCTGCAAAACTTGATGAAAATATCCACCAAGAATTATTATTTTGTTACCAAATGGAAGCTGTGTATTAGAATTATTTTGCAATGTCATCACGTTTTTCAGTGTTTTGTCCAGAGTTTCAAAATAATGTTATGCATCATTGGAGTTTCATCCCAAATAATGAGATGCGCATCCACCATTAATTTTGCAAGTGGAGTACCAGTAATGATCAAAATCTTGGTGGATATTAAAAGTAACACTAAATCTAGAATGCCCAGTTCTTCCTTTCGAAGAAGAAGAAAAATTATGTCATTAGATATTATATTAAGAACAATTCCACTATTAGATTTAACAGTTGTAGAAAGCATCCTCTGTGTCTATAGATGAGAAATATACCACTCTTGGTTAAATATATTGCATCCATTACTTTATCAATTTTGGCGGAATATAGTAAATTCGTACTAACGAAAACAAATTTAGTTTCCTAGGTGTCCATTCTTTTATTTTTGAGTACTAATTTTTTTTAGGAAACTAAACATAAGGCAAACTCCATGCTTCTAGATTTTTCTTATTTATCTCGAACCAACCTAAAACATGCTATGGTATTTTTGACTTTCGTTCAACTGATCATTATCATTATACAATACATTATGCTCTTCTGGAAGATGAAAACTCAAACACATTATAGGTGGAGTTTTATACTGAATTTCATAAACTAATCCACGCTGCTTCGCGTGGAAAAATGTAATGAACAATCATAATACATGTTGATCTCATCAATATTTTTATCCTCTACATCCTCACATTTATTCTGATAGAATGTTATAGTGAACCTATAGTTATATTTATTACCCTATTTAAACAAATACTTGATATATCTAAATTGGTTACACTATTTAACATATAAATAAGCTACACAATTCAGTATAGAAAAAAATTATGTGAAACAACCTCTGGAGAACCGCTAGTAAATGTCGCGAGCCAGACAACATGAGTATCAACCATCTACCTCACCTCATAACACTACATCAACAATCCTACTGTAAATCTCACTTCATAATTTTTTTGATGAGTTCTAACGTACCACAATTTTGAAGATTCAATAATCGTATATGCATCAATTATGAATTTTTGTGTGAGTCGCCGACTATATAGAACAGTGAGTACCTCCGTGCCTCTTTCATGAAACCGGTGAGAAAAGAACTCCATATGACTCACGTATTGTTTACCCTTGCTTTTAGGTTTTTGAGGTTCAGGAAAAGATATGTCTTCCCTGTGGTTGTCTTCGCCACATGGAAATAGTAATGGATAGTGTAGAGCAACGTACAAAGGATGCAACTGATTAGAGTAGATTTGTCCTTATTTTTATTAGTATTTTAGTACGTTTTTCTATTTGTTTTTGGTATAAGTTGGACGATTTAAGCATAATTCCGTGTCTTTATAGTTCTGACTTATTTTACAGTATTTTATTCGTAATTGATGCAAATAGGTGATATTTCGTTGTTTTCACCTTACAGCTACGTAACCGGAAGAGTTCAGCGCGTAATAGACGAAGTTCGATGTTCAAGAATAGGAGAACGAGCTTTCCGGCGAAATGAGTAGCAAAAGATCGAGAGACGGAGACAGACACTCTGTCGCGTCGACTGACGCGACCGTCGATGCTCCGTCGACGCGAGCCATGACCCGCGTCAGTCGACGCAAGGCCGACGCACTGCCGATGCTACGTTCTGAAGCGTCGATCGAAAGGGCGTCAATTGACGCACCGTCGACGCAACTTGCTGAAGCGTCGACTGAAGGAGCGTCAGTCGACGCACTGTCAATGCAACTTGCTGAAGCATCGATGCAAGCCCGCGTCAGTCGAACGCACCCGCCTAGCTGACGCGCACGCACAGGAAGCACCGATGCCGAGTACCAGCGCGCGTCAGTCGACGCACCGTCGATGCGACGGCTCAAAATTCGGATTTTAGGGTTTCTTGTGCACCAAGACTTGCAATATCTATATAAACCCTCCATATTTCGGATTTTTAAGGAGGGAGACCACCAGAGGACCACGACCACCTAGGGTTCTATAGCTTCCAATAACGATAATCCACATCTCTTAACAAGATTAGAAGACGAAGATCAAGGATCGAAGAACAACGCGTCCAAAACATCGAATTCAAGTTCGGGATTCAATCTTCGCCTAAGATCAACGTTCAAACTCCGGAATAGCTGGAGCTTTTTACTGCTTTCATTAGTTCCAATAAGTACTCTAAACTCTTTGATAATTTCTTAGTTAATTTTTTAGTTAATTCTATTTATTTAGTTTAATCATTTTTATGCTTGATATTGGATATTGGTTTAATTTAGTTTATTTATGCGAGTTGATTTATGCTTAGTTATTCGTTAATCTTAGATTCTTATGATTCATTGCTTAGTGGTAATTTCTTATGCTCATGCTRTTAYATTCGTTAATTAGGTTTAATTTATGGTTGCGTATTATTGATAGTTCGATTATTGCTCGTAGTTGATAATTTAATTAGAATAATTAGTTTAAATAGTTTTAGTTTAATTATTTCTTTAGTTTATAATGATCAACTCAATCTCTTTTAAAACCCAATTGTACATGTATTTTATTTAGTTCTTAAATTGAGAAAAACATCCGAAGGACCGAACAGTTGTTTCCTCGAGAGATACGACTCGAGTCAAACTTATCACCCTACAGTTACCTCGTACTCTTGCGAGCAAACTAACGTGCTTTTAAATTAATTTAGTAAAAACGGGGTGCACAAAAGTTTGAGTAAAAAATTTGGCGCCGTTGCCGGGAACGCAACGAGTAGGAATTTAAGATGTTTTTCATTTCATTTTTCATTTATTAGTTTCTTTTCTTTATTATTTTTATTTTCGCACTTGGTTTTTGCCATTTGGTACGTTGACGTGTTGTTGAGTTTATGCAAGGAAGGCGATCACTTCAACGCGACCTTGTACCATTCATTGACAACATTCACCGTTCAAATCCGCCAAGACCAAGACCCGCTTTTATTCCCGAGGATAATTCCTCGACATCAACTTATTTTGCTTGCGATCAAGCTCCTGACATTATGTTAGGAGCACATTCGGTTCGAAACGGCGATTCACCACCGAGATCACCACCACGCCCCATTCGAAATGGGTATGGTAGTGAACCAATCATTTTGCATGGACAACCACAACCCCGAGCCAATTGGGCTAATTGTCAGCAACACATGGAGAACGTGAGACGAGACGAGGGGAGAAACGAAGGAGTTAACCAGCAGCACAACATAGTCAATCACCAACCCAACATGGCAAATATAAGGCAAAACGAAGAGGTGAACAACAATGTCATGCGTCAACACAACATCGAGAACATGGCATTTAGGAATGAGAATTTTCTGCAGTATAATGCTTATGTTAACAATCAAAGGCACGTGAACGAGTGGTTGGAGAATCAAGATCATGGTTACGAGCAAGACAATTTCGGAAGGAGATACGAGTGCGAGCACCATTACGCGCATGATGACCAGTACGAGCGAGCTGATTACCGAGTTAGGGAACCGAGGGGAGATCGAGCACCAAGGCAGCGCGATTTAGCACGTCCAAAGGTTGTACCTTTTAGGTCCGCCATTGTTCTTGGACCTACCGCAAGGGCAGTCGAAATCAAACCACATCAACTTAACTTACTCCTGACTTTTCACGGAAATGTCCATGAGGACCCTTTGACATTTTTAAACTACCTTGTTGATGAAGTGGGGCGATTCGTAGTTCATGGCCTTCACCAAGAGGAAGTACAAATGATTGTTTCCCATACAGCTTGAAGGACAAGGCGAAGTCATGGCTACTATCACTAGAGCCTGGCTCGTTGACTGATTGGGATATGATCAGCGAGAAATTCTTAAATCAATACTATTCGGCCCAAACTACGGGGCATCTTCGGAGGCAAATTGCTACCTTTGAACAGTTGGATGGAGAGCTATTTCATGAAACGTGGGAGCGTTACAAGACGCTTTTGCAAGCTTGCCCCCACCATAACTATTCCCCGGAGATGACTAACCAGTTTTTCTTCGATGGATTATTAGACCATGGGAAACGAGAAGCAGAGATAGCAGCGGGAGGAGATTTTGGAGATTTGACAGCCACCGGAGTGAGGCGGGTGTTGGAAAAGCAAAGCAAGAAATCTAGACAAACCAACTCTCGGCCTCGTAAAATGAGGGTTAACGAAGTTTCCATCCCTGATCCTGATTTAGATGACGGCAAGTTAGTGAAGGCGAAATGTGAGGAGATATTTGATGAGAAATTAGCTGCTTAGAAAGCCGAGCGAGCTAGCAAGGCCACTGCACAAAGGATGGCCGTAACATGTAACCAGTGTGGATCCCCCCAACATTCAGCGGATGTGTGTCCAAACAACATTGAGCAGCATGAGGATGTTAACGCAATCCAAAATTATTCGACTCAAAAGAAGTACACACCGCAACGTGATAATCCTCTTTTCAAGTGGGGCCCTGGAAATCCAAATCATATGCCACCTGATCCACAATATCCCCCACCACAATATGCTCAAGCACCACCAGTGCCGCCACAACAAAATAATTTTCATACACAAGGGAAGGCGTCTAATGCGACTCAACCAAATGATCAGTTGTTGGTTTGGCAGCAAAATCAAGTGGCCGAGACGATTAGCAATAGAGAGGGACTTACGAAGGTGAACGCAAAGATTGATGAACTCTCGAAGAAGGTGAGCGGAATTGACCATCTTTCCGGTGTTGTGCATGATCTAGCTAAAAACATGGATAGGATGGAAAGAACTATGGGCCAACTAGCAACTGACTTTGCAAGGTCAAATATGGAGAAGGACAGGCTACCAAGTCAACCGGAGCAAGCGTCGGCGGTTCACGTCCTTCGCAGTGGGAAGAAGATCGACAATAGCATAGTGGACCAGGATGAGGAAATTGTTCCTAAACCAGTAGACAAGATACATAAATCCACCAATAGATACGTGCCTGGTTCCATTCAAGGGACGACTCCGAATAACACCCTTGGAAAAAATGAACCATCACTGCAGAAGCAATCAACGATGCAAATTAAGGATGCTGTTCCTTTTCCAAGCCGGTTGCGCCTGGCGAAAGAGAACAAGAGGTTCATGGAGCTATACAACCTCTTGAAGAATGTCAACATCAACCTACCACTTTTGGAGGTAATCAAACAATGCCCACCTACGTAAAATTCTTTAAGGAACTTGCTTCGAGAGAGAGACGTTTGGCGACGAATTAATTCGTACCATTACCAAAGGAGCTTAGCGCAATTTTTAAGAAGCCATTTCCACCCAAGGAACGCGATCCTGGAAGTTTATGCATCACTATTTCGTTGGCTAATGGACAAAGAGCGATAGGAATGTTAGATCATGGAGCAGGGATAAATTTACTGCCGTATTCACTTTATCGAGCCTTTGATCTTGGTCCACTTAAGCCGACAACCATGCGCCTACAATTAGCCGATCGTTCACCCGACGACCATTGGGAGTAGTTGAAGATGTTTTGGTACAAGTTGGAGAGCTCGTAATTCCGGTTGATTTTGTGGTTATGGACGTTGGCGAGGTACCGACTGAAGGTACTGAGCATACCATTTTACTGGGATGCCCGTTTATATCTACTTCCCATACGCTAATCGATGTTCACAAAGGAAGGATGACCATGGCTGTTTTGGGCGAAACAGTGACATTTTCTTTAAGAGATATTCAAAACACTCCCTCCCATGTCATGCAAGAGGATGATTCATTCGTTGACCCCATTACATCACGCGTAAATGAGTTACGAGAAATTAATACTTTGAACAAACTGAGCGACGGGGACAACGCCGGATTTTCTACCGAGGGAGGGGATAAACGAGTTGATTCAAGCAAGGAGTACGACGAGTTTGAGGAGCATATGCACTTAAGTGGAGAAGACTTGATCGAGTTACTAGGTATTGACATGCGCGATATCGTAGAAGAATTTGGAGACAATTTCGATGTGGAGCGACCGCATAAATCACCAATAAGTCGCCCAAGTCACGATTCCCTCGACCCTAACAAAAAATTTAAATTTTCACGAGCATACCAAGACGCCCAGGATTCCGCCCGCATCGACGCCGAGCTTGCTTGCGTCAGTCGACGCGGCGTCGACGCCTGGTGCCGAGAAACTTGTCTCTGTCGCGTCGACTGACGTGGGCCCAGAATGCATTTAAATTTGGATTTTGGCCCACCGACCCGACCCATGACGTCTTGACCCGCGGGATACCCAGAAAAACTGCTTAAAAGCAGCCCTTTTCTTCCCTTTTTTCACTTTTCCTCATCTTCTACCTTCAAAAATTAATTTTAATTTTCTTACCTTCCTCACAAGTTTCGTTCTACAGATTCCCAGCACTACAAACTTTCAAAACTGAAATTACACGCTACAATTCCGCTAGCAAGACTTAATTCGGGGCGAGTTTCAAGCTATTTCTCCATTCAAGCTACATAGTGCTTGGAGCAATTTTCCGGAAAACATGCAAAATTCGGGCTACAATTTTTGAGGTACTTCGCTTAAAACTCTCTTGGGACCATATTATTTGTGATTGGTTGTGTTGGGGAGTTTTTGGTGCAAGGATTGTTTGAGTTTTTAGTTGGTTGAACATGCACGCCAAGTGTTCGAAAAAATTCCCCAAAGAACAAAAAGTTTTATTTTTCAAGAATTATCATTCCTGTTCGCTTTTGTATTGTTTGATAATGTCTCGAGCGGGTAAACGTAAGGATATCTCGGGGAAATATGGAGCACCGTTCCCAATTTTTGACAAAAAGGAAGGGGACATGTTCAAGAACATTCGCAAGTGGGGTTTCGCTACACATAGGAATTTGAACATCCAAGGACTTGCGGATGAAGCCTCGAATGGGTCGGAACACCACACCGGTCTTTCGCGCTATGTAGATGGCCTTGGTTGTGGGTACTTCGCCCAAATGCACCTCCCCGGATTTAGAGATCTTATGCTCGAGTTTTTCTCCACTTTGGCAATCCGGAACGACGAGACGTTCACTTGTCGACTAGGAAGGAATGACGTTAGTGTAGACGAGGAAGTTTTTGGCAACATTTTCGGTTTCCCGACCGTAGGGGACCACCCGGTTGGAGTTCAAGGCTTCGATTTAGCCTCTTTTTGGGGGATGATCACCGGGAGAAATACGGGCGATTGCAAGAGATTTCCTTGCTCGAAAATTCATGACGACGCCCTTTACATTGCCTTCAAGATCCTCGGGCATATTATTTTATGCAAGAACGAGGCAAGTTACGCGACTAAGTCCGAGCTTTATGTTCTACAATGCCTCGTTGATGGTCGTCAAGTCCGGTTGTACCCGCTAATTTTTCTAGGACTTTACAACGTCACTAAGGGTACTCCGGGAAGCAAGTCGCCACTTCTCTCATTTGCACCATACATTACCGGCCTCGCCCGTCACTTCGGGTTTGATCCGGCCAAAAACGGACTTAGCCCACTCGGGACCACTTCATTACCTCTTACGCGTGCACTGGCACCCCGAGTGAGGTTGTCAACTAGAGGAGGATCTTCGTCTCGACTATACGATGACGAAGACGATGGCGATGCGGATATGGAGCAAGCCCGCCGTTCTACTTCGGGCCCGAGTCCCGATTGGAGCCAAATTTTCGACGAAAACTGGGCATTTCAAGTGAAGATGTTCGATAAGCTCCAAATCATCGACGAGAAGATTGATGCGAACCACGACCAAAACCGTCGGAGTTTGAAGAAGATGCGAGCTCGCATTTCGAAGCTCGAGGAACGATTTGAGGCGGCATACCCCACACCAAGCATGGATGTCGACGAGAACCCCAACGAGGATGATGAGTCCCGCGAGTTCTAAATCTTGTATCTTTATTTTCTTACGCTTTATTTAAAAAAAATGGAAAATATAAAATCCAAAAATATTATTATTTTCTTTGTTTTTGTTTGTTTTGTTTTTCTTAGGGCATTTCACATCACGTTCGTTGAAGAAGTGGCCAATTACACAAATCAACGAGTAGCGGCTCGACTACTATTATTTCAGGGATGTTTTCTTTTTCCTTCCTCTTTTTGATTTTGATGTATTTGTGGCAATCAGGAGATTCCCCGGATTTTTAGAGAGGGGGGTGGTCGAGTGTGATTTATATTGATTAATTGTGTAATTTTATTTGATACTTGGCCTGTAATAATTATATGCTTAAACGTGATTAATTGCTATTCCTGCACGATAATTGTGTTTGTATGGCTTGCCTGTCGAAGTTGACTATGTATGACTATTTGTTTTTCGTCTTTGAGAGTGCATAAATGCATAATTTTTCAATATTTATTATTATATATTGTAAAATGGTACTTGGACGCAATCGATTTCGCAAACCTTAAAAGCAGCGTCAATTCAAAAATTTTCATGCAAAAGAGCCAGCGAGTAGCCTGAGTGCTTATCATCTTTGCATGTACTTGAATAAGTTTCAGTCTTGATATCTCTTTGAAACCGCTGTGTGTAGTCGACTTTGAACATGAAGTTAAGGCACATATAAAACCCTATTCCGGCCATATCCATATATTTTTAGCCACTATAAATTCCGAATGAGCTAATCATAGCCAAATATCCATGCCTATAGCCATGAGTATTTTTGAGACGACCCCTACAACCCATTAAAAGCGTGGGGTAGGAGTTCGTATTTTTATTGGTTATTTGAGTCTTGGAATTGTTATTAGGAATTTATTATTTTGTGAGTAAGGACCACCATTAAAAAATAATAATAAAATAGTAAAAAAAAAAAAGAGAGAGAAACCCCATAAAAAGAATAAACGGGGGAAAAATAATAATAATAAATGATAAGAAAGATGGTGGGTCTTGTGCTAGTAATTGCCTACGCGCTTATAAAGGCTTGAATTTTATTGTTTATTTTATGAAGCCTAATGTTTAAAAGGCAAGAGTTGTGTAAGAAGCATTCTATAAGCTTCAATTGTACTTAAATGGTTTGAGCTTTCAGTCGGTTTACGAGTTTTGAGTTGGGAAATAGCCTATATCTAAAGGCTACGTTATGAGTGCTTAGTGAGGTTTTTCTTTTGTACGAGATGAAGCTATTGCTTCTTGATTAGATTAGGTAGGGTGAGTTATTGATCATGTTTGATCATGAGTTAGCCACACGACTTATATATTCCACACCCGTTCAAAAAGCCTTACACTACAACCCGTAAAGACCTTTTCTGATTCTTAGTTTTGATAGCACACTTAATTTGCGATTGAGAAGAGATTGATTTTCTGTGCTTATTTATTGTGCATGTAATTGTATGATTTGAGTGTATATACGTCCCATGTAGAAAATACTTGAGTGCTTTTGAGCGTACTTATATATATTATCCTTCGTGAGGAAGCATGATTTTATTTTGAAGCGACAATGTAATAATGGTCAAGTATTTGACGTTGTGTTACTTGTACCTATATTTTCAAAATTACGTATGTAGCATAGCACGACTCTTTGCTTGAACTGATTTTCATTCTAGTTATACTTTGAAATTATCTTTTGTTCGAGGACGAACAAACTAATAAAGTGTGGGGTAGTTGATTAGAGTAGATTTGTCCTTGTTTTTATTAGTATTTTAGTACGTTTTTCTATTTGTTTTTGGTATAAGTTGGACGATTTAAGCATAATTCCGTGTTTTTATAGTTTTGACTTATTTTACCGTATTTTATTCGTAATTGATGCAAATTGGTGATATTTCGTTGTTTTCACCTTACAGCTAAGTAACCGGAAGAGTTCAACGCGTAATAGACGAAGTTCGATGTTCAAGAATAGGAGAACGAGCTTTCCGGTGAAACGAGTAGCAAAAGATCGAGAGACGGAGACAGACACTCTGTCGCGTCGACTGACGCGACCGTCGATGCTCCGTCGAC
>BMAC01001013.1:140001-171969 GCA_014905375.1 Phtheirospermum japonicum | reverse complement strand
AAAAGATCGAGAGACGGAGACAGACACTCTGTCGCGTCGACTGACGCGACCGTCGATGCTCCGTCGACGCGAGCCATGACCCGCGTCAGTCGACGCAAGGCCGACGCACTGCCGATGCTACGTTCTGAAGCGTCGATCGAAAGGGCGTCAATTGACGCACCGTCGACGCAACTTGCTGAAGCGTCGACTGAAGGAGCGTCAGTCGACGCACTGTCAATGCAACTTGCTGAAGCATCGATGCAAGCCCGCGTCAGTCGACGCACCCGCCTAGCTGACGCGCACGCACAGGAAGCACCGATGCCGAGTACCAGCGCGCGTCAGTCGACGCACCGTCGATGCGACGGCTCAAAATTCGGATTTTAGGGTTTCTTGTGCYCCAAGACTTGCAATATCTATATAAACCCTCCATATTTCGGATTTTTAAGGAGGGAGACACCAGAGACACGACCACCTAGGGTTCTATAGCTTCCAATAACGATAATCCACATCTCTTAACAAGATTAGAAGACGAAGATCAAGGATCGAAGAACAACGCGTCCAAAACATCGAATTCAAGTTCGGGATTCAATCTTCGCCTAAGATCAACGTTCAAACTCCGGAATAGCTGGAGCTTTTTACTGCTTTCATTAGTTCCAATAAGTACTCTAAACTCTTTGATAATTTCTTAGTTAATTTTTTAGTTAATTCTATTTATTTAGTTTAATCATTTTTATGCTTGATATTGGATATTGGTTTAATTTAGTTTATTTATGCGAGTTGATTTATGCTTAGTTATTCGTTAATCTTAGATTCTTATGATTCATTGCTTAGTGGTAATTTCTTATGCTCATGCTTTTAAATTCGTTAATTAGGTTTAATTTATGGTTGCGTATTATTGATAGTTCGATTATTGCTCGTAGTTGATAATTGAGTTAGAATAATTAGTTTAAATAGTTTTAGTTTAATTATTGCTTTAGTTTATAATGATCAACTCAATCTCTTTTAAAACCCCAACTGTACATGTATTTTATTTTAGTTCTTAAATTGAGAAAAATATCCGAAGGACCGAACAATTATTTCCTCGAGAGATACGACTCGAGTCAAACCTATCACCCTACAGTTACCTCGTACTCTTGCAAGCAAACTAACGTGCTTTTAAATTAATTTAGTAAAAACGGGGTGCACAAAAGTTTGAGTCAGCAACTCGTTGATACGTTTCAAATTACCAGATCTCTTTTCTACTGCAATTCTCTTGCTACCACTTTGTGGATCAATATCACCAACAACTAATAAAAATTAGTTGATATTTTTACGAATCTATTATAGTTGATGCCACAGAGTTCATTCCACGTGATGTTGGTTTCGCACTTGTATTATTTTGCATGATTACTGAGATAGTAAAAAAATACATTATTTTAAGAAATCAATTCAAATCAAAAGTACTGAATCGTAATAATATTTAATAAATAAAATGTTGATAGCCAATTAAACAAATACTACATTGTATTGGCATTGTACAGTTTTGCATATTTTAATTAAAAAAGTGGTAAAATTATTTTTGAGAAAAAGTGACAAATTTGATATTGTTGGACTCATAATAAAAATAAAAATAACAAATAAAGTGATCAAATTATTTTTTAGAAATGTGACGAATTTGATATTGTTGGATTCGAAATGAAAAAAAAAAAGCAAAACAAAAAAAAGTTAAAAACAACTCAAAATGAAAATCAAATAATATATAAGTGATTATATATATATATATATATATATATATATATATATTATATATATATATATATAAGTATGTATATGTTATAATTATAAGAAGATTCCTACATAATGAAAAGAAGAAACTAATCCAAGGTGGCATTCTTATTAAAAAAAGAAACTAAGTCATAATAATATTAAATAAGGTATTTATCATAATTATGTTAAGAAAATTCCTACATAACTAAAAAAAGAAAATAATCCTAAGTGGCATTTACGTGATATTTTTTCTCTCTCCTACTCATCTTTTTTTCTCTCTCCAGACCTCTCTTTTAATATATATATAGATATTTTATCGATATTAAAATATATCACGATTAATTAAATATATATTATCTATCAAAATAATTTATAACTAAATATTTAATATTTGTATTAAATATTTATCATTTTTTTTATATTGAAACTCATATTCTTCCGATACTATATAATCAACCAGGATGTTAACGTGTATTTTAGGATGGAATATCTTTTGTTAAACCTAAATAAATTCATTGTTATATACTTTTTTATTTTAACACTATTTAGATAAAAATGGGTATGAATTAGAGGAATTTCTAAAGAAATATATCATATAAATCAACTATACTTTTTTATTTTTAACATTATTTTGACAATAATAAGGTTGATCCAAAGGATTATATATATATATATATATATATATATATATAAATTTTACCCAATCCCGGGATATCTCCCCCTAGTATATAATTGATGTTTCAGGTTTTTAATCATAGTGCTAATTATTTGTCTTTTATATTCTTTTATACTTCTTATTTCAACTTATATCAATCTCACATCCAAATTTGAAAATCTCTTCTTATTTTCTAATTTGCATTCCCAATTGTAGGACAAGAGAGTAACAATTACAAGAGATGTCGTCAAAAAACTTAGTCCAAAAAAATTTGGGTAGTATAAGGAGATAGAGAAATTAATTAATTATTTAATATTTCTCTACATTGACCAATTTGATACAAATGAATTACGATCAAAGTGGGACATGCGGGAGATTCTGGAGTGGTGTTGAACCATTCGCGTTCACATACTACTTGATGATTTCCCCTCTTAGGAGGAGTGGAATGGATAGTGAATTGCTGGACAGAGATCAAGGAAGTAAACAATTGTATCGAGAATGTAAAATTATCTAAATAAAAACATGGTGGATAAAAAAAGATACAGAGCCATTTGTCTTCCAGAGTTTGTTAGGGAAATCTCCTCCACTTTCTTGCATTTTCTATTACTTTGGTTAGGCTCTAGGTCCCGATCCTGGGAAAGAGGGCATATTTACTTGGCCCGAGCAAGGATCTTTCAAAGAAATTGAAACTAATCAATTCCCGCTTTACCTATTCTTCTGGCTGCGCTAGCATCATCAGATATGGCAAAAGAGATTCTTCTAACTTTGCTCTCAGGGGCGGATGACAAAGGGACAAGGAGAATAAATAATGGTTGATTCTCGAGTCATATCCACGAATACAGAGGGCATGTATATCGCCATAGGAGTACATTTTTAATAATTAGTGGTTTTTAATTTTATTTACAAAGAATGACTTCTATTTAGAATTCGAGAGAGTACTAAAAACTATAAAAATAATCCCTCTAAAAACTATAAGAATATATTTAATGTGGAAAAATAAAATTAGAAAAGGAGACACAATAAAGAAAACGATAGGATTAGGATTTTTTTTTATTCATCAAAAACTCTCTTATATAGGGTATCAAATACATATTTCCATAATACATAAAAATAATAAATACCTAAATTGTCAGTCATCAGTTACTTGTTAATGAAGAAATACTAATTATATTTTTCCTTCAACACTCCCTCTTGTGCCCAGTCAAATGGCGAAATTGTACTTTATTATTACCTCGTTAAAACTTTACCAAGTACTAAAATCCAATTAGAAAAATAAAACTTGGTCGAAGGAAAAAGAGTACAACACACCTATATTGAGACTCCCTTTGAAGTCTACACCTCACCCTGATATGTACATCTATTAAGAGAACTTTGAAAGTAGTATATACATTTATCATACGAGCTCTGAAAGTCTTTGCTTCCTCAATTTACTTGACTCTTGAGAAAGTCCATAATTGCAGGTAGAAAAAATGTTGTGATATGCTTCGTGTTATCACCTTCATGTATCCTATTTTCATTTGTTCATTGCAATTTACATTATCTTCATAACTATAAGCAAACTCTTTAGTTGTAGAGTTCAAGCCACTAGTCTCAGAGATATGTATGATTATAACATTTACCATAGACACTCACGAAATACTACATGTATGATACTGACCTCTTTATATGGATTGAATGGGTAACCAACATCAATAATACAGAGTAGGAAGTAACCTCAATAGTTTTTTTACAGGTTACAAGACCATCTGCAGATCCAATTATATTTATGAATAAGAGAAATAAACGCACATCAATGGTTTCTTTTAGGTATTAAAATACATTCTGATTCCATTCGAGTGAAATTGCGCTTTCTTATGATAAATCAAACAAGTCATGGACAAAGTAATATTTGATCAAATGTATTAGTAATGGTATAATAATGCGCATATTGTAAATAGGTAGAGAATTTCAACTCTCACAAGTTCTTTGTCATTTCCCTGACGAAATCAGTCTTTCCTTATATCCTCACTTTGACCAATAATAGGAGTACACATTGTATTTATCCATGTTTAATCGCCTAATCATCTTTTGGATATATGAAGACTGTACAATTTAGTATTCTACAAACTTAGGTTTTAGTTTAAAGCCATGACATGACCGAGTTTTACTATTATTCATTATCTAAAATTAAAAATCCAAATGTCCTGCAATTTCTCTTATTTCATTAAGAGTGGATATTATATTCATATCATCGACATATATAACTACAATCACAAATTTAAAACTTATTTGTTTATAAATACGCAAGGGCATAAATTATCTTTTCTCACTCAAGTAGTCACTTAGACAGTTATACTACACCCACCTGGATTATTTCAATACATAAAGTGAGTGTTTCAATTTAACTGCAAATGCACTTTGTGGTTTAGAGTCACTTGCCTTGGTAATGAAAGGTTAGCAAGAACTTTCGTATATATCTCTAAATCATGATCCCCATAGAAATATGATGTAACCACGTGTATAAGCTGTATTCTCAATTCTTTAGAATTATGACATCTATAATGGGAGAGTACATATCATCATAGTCAATTTCAGGGCGTTGTGAGAGACTTTGTGCTTCAAGTTTAGGTTTTCATCTCATGGATTTATTTTCTCATCACGCTTTCTAACAAAACTTTGTTTATGCTCTACAGGCTTTACACTTGGTGAGGCTAGCACTATCTGACTAAATACTTGCCTTCTTGTCAGTGAATTTAGTTATACCTATATTGATTCTTTACATGTAAGATAATTCACTATTTGTTGCCATTTTAATAAAATGTGGTTAGATATCATCATGCTCTATGACTCCTTGAGCAACATTGTATACACCATCAATGTTTGTGAAAAATATTTCCATCAACTCATATAAACTCTCATAGCACATTGAGATTTCTTTATTCTCTAGAATCATACTAAACATTGGAGCATCCTCTAGTAATGATTCATGTACATAAGTATCACCAGAGATAATCTCATGAGAGGAATTATCTTCATTAATGATCAATTGAAGTTGTGTCGTACCTTCCCTCAAGTATCGATCGAATCAAGTGACCTTCCATTATTCCTTTTGTGAGTTATAACCTCAACCACACCTCAACTAAGTGTGGTTGTAATGCCTCAATATGTGGAATTGCTCCCCTTATGGAGGCTTTTAACCTTGTAGACATATTTGCAGCTAATATATATGATCTCGTCACTTTATGAATAGAATCTCCTCTACTTTGAGATCACTTGCTCATTTAACTTTACTTCCACTTTGCATTGTGAATTTCGGGGATCATAATGAGACAGAGTGTGAAATAACTCATATTTGTATGTTAGGAAATACTTTTTTTCATATCTCTCCCCAATGATGGGAAGACTGTCTTACTAAAGTGACAAATTTGTGGATTTTGCGGTAAAAATATCGTCTGTCAAAGGTTCAAATAATGGATGATATTAGAGACTCATATCCAACATAATACTTAATCGTCTTTGAAAACCCATATGAAAGCGTTATGGTGCGATAGGCATATATACTACGTAACTAAATATGCATGGGTATGAATTATCAGGCTTATATCCAGATACCAACTGGTACGCAAGAATATCTGGTTAGCAGAGGGTCATAAACGAATAAGTAAGAGTTGCGTGAAATATGGTATAACCCCATGTAGAGAATAAAAGTATGAATGCACATAACCATTGTCTAAGTCACCATCTATATCCTTTTTTATGGTCGTTTTTTAGACCTTATAGTATATTCACATTAGGGTACAAGATGCTCTTTATCGATATTGATTAAAATGCAATAGGCATCAAATACTTTTGATGTAGACTCTCTAGAGTTATAAGTATTAAACACTTTTTTGGGGGTGAGTCCTCAATCATAATAAATGTGCTAGGGTTTTGCAAATGCAATATTTCATGAATAATACGTGCTGAAGCATCAACCAAAATCATAAAATACTTGAATGGTCCGCATTTTTAATGGTTATGTTCACATGTATCACTTATTATCAATTATAAGAATGGAACATTAAACCATGTATCTTTAGCATATGAAGGTCTCAATCATACAATTTTTCTAAAGTAAAAGTTTTGAAAAAATGAGTGACATGTCTTTGAAATATAAACGTATGTAGTGCTTCTGGTACTTTAGATAGAACTGATTGTAATTGAGCAAAACTAGGACCGACACCATCAGATTTCTATCTCATTGTATTTTCTCAAAAGAAAATATGTCCATGATAATTTCTTATATTATGGATCATCATCTCACAACCAAAGCTTCCATGTTAGTTGTTTCAAAACATGTATAAGTTAGTGTCCAAAAGTTCGTTGTTGATAACATCATATGATTCAATGATCAAAATAATAGTAAGGGGAGATTACTAGATTGACTCACCAATTTCTCAAAAATGTGTTTCCTTCCACATATATTAAAGGTATAGTTCCATTCTCACAATGTATTTTCTCAATGATAATCATCAGCATGAATATCATTAAACTTAACAGGGTTCATTTAGCTCTTGGTTCACACAATGCTTCTGTGATTTTACTCATTGTTCCACTAGGCATCAAGAAGTTGGTAGTTCCTCGTCCTTTGATTGATTAGGATGATACATCAAAAACTTGTCTATTCCTTGATAAATTCTCCCATTCGTTAGAGATTTTGAAGTTAGGTAGAACGACATACTTTTCACTCTATTTCTTTGTTACTAGATATTACAATATATCTCAATAATACTACTACAAAACCATGTACGTAAATATGTAGTAAATAAACTCGATTACATTCTTTATAATGAAATCAAAATTTTACTAATAAGCCAAAAATAATAATTAAATGAAGGCCAAATCCTAGAAATCTAACTCAAAATAAGCGTTAAGACCAATACTACAGTAAAATTAGAATGATGCTTTCATAAAGTTCTTTATAAAGTAAAGAAACAAATAAATCTGGTAGTCAAAATCAAGAATATCCTTTGACTGGGCAAGGTTCTTCTGTGAACTTCCTACGACTCTAACCACAACCAATAAATATCATGAGCCCTTATCTCTTACCTCTTGGTGAATTCTTCCCACATTGATAGGGATTAACATGTCTCACTAAAGTGATCTCAAACGCACTATTTTTTAACAAATGTTTGAGGATCGCCCACAAGAGAATGGGATTGATCGTAGTGCGGTGAGGTGACTCAAGTCGAATCTCACGAGGAAGACCTGGAAGTGATTTTTGTATTTGAATCATGAACGAGAAAATAAAGAAAAAGCTACGCTAAAAATACGATCAAATCTCAGTTTTTGAGGTCCTAATAACTAAGACAATAATTTAAATGACGAGAAATGAAATCGGAGACTTTAAAAAGAATGATAAAAAGGGAGTATAGGGTTTTAAACTCGTCTTCATGATCAATTGGCAATTTATCGAACACTTAATCTACAAATGGAGGTTGTCAATCCTGATTCTCAGTTAAACACCCGATAATTACCAATTGATGGTTATAAACTCATTTAGACCCTAGACCCATAAATTATAACCTACAATCATCAAGAAATTCAATAACATAATTTAAGATCAAGCATAAACATATTTAAACCACTAAATAAATACATAATCAAGTTTAGTGAAATCATGAACAATTAACTAAAACCACAAATAGATTAACACAAGCATCTACTCTTAGACAAGCTAAACAAATTAGTCTTACACATCTACTAACCTAAAAAACATTTATTCTACAAGTCAACTACAAGACAAATATGGTTAAACCCACTTTCTCTACACTATCAACTGCTTAAATCATTCTAAAAGAGGTAAAAAAAAGTTAGAAAATAAGAAAGAAGACAACAATGGTGGAAATTGAAAGGTTCATGAACAAAACTAATTAAACTTAAACCTACAACCTACAACCCATACATAAGAGAATACATTACCAATTACCTTAAGTATAAAAGTTCTTCCCCTCAATCTTTGCCTCCTTACTCACATACTCAAATTATAAATCAAGCTATTATACACACTCAACCGAGGGAAACTCCTCATTACTAACCTCGTTAATGTACTCGAGTGAAGGATATGTGGAATGGCCATGATCCGTGTAAGGATATACAAAAATAGGGCTTGAGACATGTATTGTAATAAGGTGGGGTGGGTGGAGCATAAGATTTGTACCTCAAAGAATAGGAATTAAAAGTGGGTGGAGTGTATGAATCATAGCTCGAATAAGAATGGGAAATAGGTGGAGCGTGTGAAGTATGATTGTAAGAATTATGAGGCGGGGCATGGGAATAAGGACTTCAATTGTAATATTTCGAGGTGGGTGGTTCATAGGGTTCATACCTCGATGAATAGGAATCCGACATGGATGTAGCATATGAATTATAGCTTGAGGAAGAGGAACAAAAGGCGGGTGGTGGATAATAGAACTCCTCCATGAAATGATTGTACACTGCATTCCAAGATAACATGAAGCCAGGATATGCATTATTAATCCAAGTAAGTACCCAATCCCACAATGAAAATGAGAAGAGTCGCATCTTGACTTGATCCATAGTGCGGCCCTTGAGCGGAATAAATGTGTGACGGTATCATAATCACAGAAAAAAGCAAGTGGATCCTTGCTCTGAAGCCCATGGAATAATGGTAGTAGATCGTATTGCAAATTCTCGATATCATAGGTTCGCATCTCGAGGCTAAGTGGGATAGAAAGTTGTGGAACTTGAACAACGGCATAAAGAGGCTGATAATTGGTCATTACTTTTTCTTTGGTTTGGTTTGTTGAATTTCAGATCTCATAAGATGTGGTTGAGGTTGTCAGTGCACTTTGCACACACAACACTTAACAAACGAGATTAAACGCACCAGCAGGAAAAAAGAAAAATGAATGAAAAGAAAAATCAAACCCGAACATGATACAAAAACAAAGCAAACAAAAACATAAGCTAATGCCACAGAGAGAAAATACAAAAATCACAACCTTTAGCATTCACTGGCGACGACGCCAAACATTGAAGTGATCTCAAACGCACTATTTCTTTCTAACAAATGCTTGAGGGTCGTCCATAAGGGAATGGGGTTAATCGTAATGCAGTGAGGTGAATCAAGTAAAATCTCATAAGGAAAACTAATCGGAAGTGATTTTTGTGTTTTAATCAAGAATGGGAAAATAAAGAAAAAGCTACGTTAAACACACGATCAAGTTTCAGTTTTTGAGTTTCTAGCAACTAAGACGATAATTTAAATGATGAGAAATGAAATCAAAGACTTTCAAAAGAGCAATAAAATGGGGGTATAGGGTTCTAAACTCGTCTCCATAATTAATTGGCAATTTATCGAATACTTAATCTACAAATCGGGGCTGTCAATCCCGATTCTCAATTAAACACCCGATAATTACCAATTAATGGCCCTAAACTCGTTTAGGCCATAAAACCCTAAATTCTAACCTAAAATCATCAAATAATTTAATAATATAATTTAAGAGGAAGCATAAATATATTTAAGCCAATAAAGAAATACATAATCAAGTTTAGTAGAATCATGAACAATTAACTAAAAGTACAAATAGATTAACACAAGCATCTACTCTTGGACAATCTGAACAAAATATTATTAAACATCTACTAACCTAAAAAGATATTATATACTACAAGCCAACTACAAGACAAATATGGCTAAAACCCACCTGCTCTACACTACCAAATACCTAAAGCATGCCAAAAGAGGTCAAAAGCTTGAAAACATGAAAGAAGACAACAATGGTGGAAATTGAAAGGTTCATGAACAAAACAAAATAAAAACTTAAACATACAAACTACAAACCATACATAACATAATACATTACTTCAAACATTCATCAAGATTATAAAGAAAATGCAAGAGAACAAAAATTACCAATTACCTTAAGTAGAAATGTTCTTCAAGTCTTGAAAGCCAAAAGAGCAATTATATCACCAAGTACAATAAGTTTCACCACACCAAAAACTAAGCTAATCTAAGTACTAAGATAAAATACTACAATGTAAACTAAACTAACTAGGGATTATTTGTGCTTCAAGGAAAAAAGTATGAAAAGGATAAGTTTAAGCTCTCAAACCTTAAGGGGTTCAAAGGCTCTCAAATGCAGCTGGGTATGTGAGCTTACATAAATAAACTTAGGGGCAAAATAGTAATTTGGTAAAAAGGCCAAAAATGGGTGATTATCATCATCTTTCGCCCCATTCTTGATAGCACATTCACGAGTTTGTGACTTTCTAGATTCAACATTCTCGATACGTGATTTTTTATAAATAGAAAATACGGTGCTTATTCATTCACCATTAAGGTGAGTTCTCTTTTTCTCATGTCTATCAATGCGCTGCTTGTGGCTAAAAATGGATGTTCAAGAATCAACGTGATGTTCTTATCTTCGTGCATATCTAAAACCACAAAGCTAATAGGAAAAATAAAGCCATTAACTTTAGTGAGTGTATCTTCTACAATGCCCTTAGGACAAGTCATGAACCATCCTTCATTTGGAGTGTTATTGTAGTAGTCTTTATTGTCCCAATCTTTAGCTTCCTTGTTATCGATTGTGGCATCAAATTGATGCTAGCACCCAAATTGCATAAATTGTGTCGATGACACTTTCGAATAAGCTCTCGGAATATACCCTAAGCTTCGTACAATGGATAATCAAATTGCGTAAACCTCATAATCTCACTTGTCAAGTGCATCATTTTTGCAGGCGGGAGATTCTTTGCAAGAAACTTCCACTTCAAAACATCAAACATCGTTATGCTCCCGGCGGCAACTAACTTCAACAATGTCTCGCCTTGTCTCTTAACAAAAATGGGAACAAGCGTAGATGGGAAGCATCTTGTGATACACCATTAATCTTTTATAACTCGCACATTTGTAAGAAACGTGTGAGATGTTCATGAGGATCCTCGACCGTGCTACCCCCAAGCTGCTCTTCAGAAACCATTTGAATTAAGGTGTGCTTGATTTCAGAATTATTGACTTGAATAGGAATGTGAGACATCCATCCGTAAGTTGGATATGTAGGTAAATGTTAAGATTATTGGAAATTGTAGTTAAAGTTATATTTTATTTTATTACTATTATATCGATAATTGTAAAATTTGGTGAAAAATAATTTATGTCGGTAAATTGTATGACTTTTTTAATGTGTTTGTATTATAACATGTTAAATTATATGAATATTATTACAGATAACATGTAATCCAACATAAAGTGTCAGTGCATCGCATGAGTTAAACACTCAGGACCTAAGCCCGTCTATAAAGAAAGAAAAATCCCTCCCCAACCCGTCTCGCAGGAGACCGAACTCATGACCTAAATCCTGTCTAGTGAACGATTTTACCAGTTGAACTAATCAACTTTGTCAACTATGTAGTGATTTACCTTTGATTTACTTGAAATATTATATTGCACCAATGATACAATATTATTAGTCTTACATTGATTGAACACACAGTTCATCACAATACGTTCGTGCATCGCGCTAATACTTTCTAAGAGGGATTATTACCTACATTCTAAAGTTTAAATAAACAATAGTATCTAATATAATTTTTTTGAAATGAGAATATCCAAGGGCTACAATGTTTTATTTACGAGGTGCATGTATGTCAACTTACATGACTCATAACTCTTGTAATCTTGTTTTGACTATTGCTCATGAGCTTCATCAGTAAATTCCTTGTTATTTGGCATAATTATACAACCTTCTTCATTCCTCTTCTCCAACCTACATTTTAAATGTTCTTCTTTCCTCGTCTTCTTTTTTTCTCTCTCGATATTACCTACTTGACTGTTCTTAGAGCATCTTCAGTAGTACTTCATTTAAGGGGAAAATACTATTTTGGAGTAGAAATTGACCTACAGCAGTGCGATAATTATGACTGTAGGTGATATATCATATATGGCATTGTACTGTTCCAATGCTATTTTTTTTCCCTTTTGTTATGTTTTGTAAAAAAAATTTGTACGCCACTTTTTTTCTCCTTTTTCTCTTTGTTGTTTTGTTATGTAAAATTGATTTTATTAGTTATGTATTTTATATATTTTTGTATTTTAATTAATTTGATAGAATTAATATCAAAGTTAACTCAATTGTATTATAAAAATAAAAAGTATTGTGATGTGTAATTTTATAATAATACAGTTAAATTATATTAAATAGTATTATATTTGTTGATTCAAATTTTTATTGTTAATAAATATTATATTAAATAAAATTACATATCTTACATGTTTATTCATAAGCATTGAGAATTCAGATTAAATAAATAAAATACAATAAAATGTGAAATATTTTTTTTAATGTAAAATTTAGTGCATACTGCTGAAGATATTCATTAAGCATTGAGAATTGAGATTAAATAAATAAAATACAATAAAATGTGAAATATTTTTTTTACTGCCGGAGATGAAGCGTATATTCTACATTAAAATAGTGCGAAATCGGCAAAAAATGGTGTTAACTGCCAGAGATATCTAAGATAGCCCCGTTTTGTTTCTAACCAAAATTAGTGCGAGACGTATAGTTGGAAAGAGTTAAAAGCAACACCATTTTATTATTATTTTTCATTCTTACTTTCATAAACACACACACTCTTCATTTCTCATATAGATGAGTTTTTGAGATCAACTCATCCAATAAACAACTTTGCTTTAATCGTGTGAACATATTTAGTAGGAAGTACACAACCATCTACACAACACTTCTCACAGTTGATCACAAATTAATGAAAATAAACACCAACATCTACAAAGCACAAGATCATTTACCATAATATCCTTTCAAAACACCCAACACTCTATCAGCAACCTCTTGCCCGAACAACCTCGGGAAACTCGCCCCCAGATCCACCTCAATTGTTGTCCTCTTAATTATCCCATCCCTCTCCTCTAAATAATCCCTCTCATCCTCTCCCACACTCCGCTCCAAACACGCGCACGACTCGATCCAAAAATCCAACATCTCCTTCGCAACGGGCCCCACATGATGTTCAATTATATCCTCAACACCCGTTTCCTCGTCATCTCCAACGTCTATGCCGACGAGAATTGCCGTTGGGGACAAGACGGCTCGTATGTAAAGGGACGGCGAAAAATAGGGTTTGACCACCGGCAGCGTCTGCAGACGTTGCCTGTGTCTGTCCAAATTTGTGTCCTCGTAGTACGTTTTAAGGTAATCAGGATACGAGATGGGATCTTTTCGCGGGGTCAAGTCGAGAATTAGCACAAGCGACGTTGGACTGCTTTGGATGAGATCGAGAAGGAAATGTGGCGCGTTGGTCGAGGGTTTTAGATAGGCTGAGAGACTAGTGATGTTGAGGGCCCCACCGGATGGCAGATCGCAGTGGATCCAACCTCCTAGTATGAAATCAATCTGAGAAATGTTTGAAATTTTTCGTATGATTTTGAGAATTTGAAATGGTATGTAATTTGAGAATCTGATGAATTTGTTAGCAATCGGCTTAAACAATGTCACTATGATTTACCTAGACATCTTTTATATATTTAGAATTTCGCAGAAACTTAGGGAGTGTTTGCAAACTGTTTAAGAAACCGGAAAAAACAAAACGATTCTCATCTTCTATCCAGAAGGAAACTCATATCTCTGGTAATTTTCTGAATTAAACCACCTTATTTCGTTTCGGTTTTCAGTTTAACAGATATAATTGCAGCATTTAAGCAACTACATCAATACCTCTTTTAGCAAAAAATATAAAGATCACAGCCACATGAAAAACCATACAAATTTGAGTTTTTATTCTTCACATTTTAGTGTTGGAAAATGCAAACTTCTCTTCATTTAATCAAAATTGAGAGGAAGGTGATTTGCTTTTGGTTTGACTATTAAACAAAAAAAATAAAATTAACTTTACCACCAAACACTTTGATAAGTTTTCAGAAATCAGAAGTCTTAGCAAACACTCCCTGATAAAGCTTCGGCATAGTGGATTTTTTTTGTAATATTATAATTGCTATTAAAAAAAAAAGTTAAATCTTTAATACAACGAATTTCCTTCTTCACCAATATCAAACTTTAGGTCATGTAATGGTCTCTCAGGCAAGTAATAAGAAGAAGCAAGCAAACAGAAGAGAGAAGAGAGGAAGAAAATACCTGAGAAGAAGGGAGGCCGGATCTGAGGTGGAGAGACGCACGGGCAGAAGCAGTGGAATTCCCAAAATGTTGTACATCGGGAGGGAGGGTACAACTCTGGAGCGAGGAACCTAGGCGGCTGTCCACAGAGGATAATAGCTCCACCATTAGTTTCTTATGCGAGCCAGAGACGAAAGGAAACTCCATGAATTTGGCTTTGAGCTCATCGTTGGTGTCCATTGAAGCTGATGATGATGAGCCAGGAAATTGAGCTCGCGACTTTGAGCAGCGAGATTTTGGAGTGGAATTGGAAGTTCTTGGGCAATGAAAAATGGAGAGTGAGGAGCTGGTAGAAGTAGAGATGATAGCCATGAGCGAATTAAGAGTTTCTTCTTTTCCCCCTTTTTCATGTGGCCTAATTCCTGAGATTTTTTAAGCCTGGCCCGGTGAAATAAGCATACCACGAGCCTGGTATATCACTTCCATTGTTAGATTGAGTCTTGATTAATCGTATCCGGACGAGTGTAAAATTAAATAGAGGGCTAATTATTTTTTTCCTCTCAGACTATTTTGATTTTTACCGTTTATCATACGATTTTTTTTTTTTTAACAAATCACCATCTGAACTATGTGAGAATTGTATTTTATCCCCTACACCACTTTTTTTTTGTGGTTTTGTAATCAAAACCGGATGATACGGCACAACCCGATTGCGCCACGTCATCCATTCTTGATCACAAAACCACAAAAAAAAGTGGTGTAAGGGGTAAAATGCAATTCGCGCATAGTTCAGATGGCGATTTGTCGGAAAAAAAAAGTTTGTATGGTAAACTGTAAAAATCAAAATAATTTGGGAGGCAAAAAGTTTGTTTCCCCTTTTAAATAAATCATATATATTAAATAAATAATATATAAGTGGGAGAAATTAAAAAACAAATGTACGGTAAGCTGTTGGATCAAAGTATCAGCGTTTCGAGGTGAATTTGAATTTTTTTTTATAAAAAAAAATCAATCCGGGATACTGGTGTCAACAGCGTCTCGGGTTGAACCGGGTTATTTTGAAAAACACAAAATGCACAAAGTGCTTCTCGCAACTTTATCGGAGGTACCCCACTCTAAAACTGTGTATACCCTAAAAAAGGTTTCAATTCAGGATGCAGGTGGCAATAGTGTCTCGGGGTGAATTTAAAAAATAAAAAAAGTTTTGAGATGAAAGATCCCTGGTTATTTTGTAAAACACAAAATGCACAAAGGATTGCTGCTTCACGCAACTTTATTAGAGGTACTACTCTAAAACTGTGTGTATACACCAGATTTTACTGCAGGTTTACTAAATAATCTACATAAAACTATTTATATCAAGTTGAACATCCTAAAATTTTACGGCAGGTTTAGTGAATAATCGACATAAAACTTTATCGGAGGTACATCTTCGATAAAGTTGCGTCTGATACGACATCAAATATTCACGTCGCCAACATGCAGGTAATCATGCGAATTTAATAAGTAATCTCGGTAAGCGACCTCATTTTCTAGAAGGTGCAATCTTTCTGGGAGGTGGGCGAGCTACTTTGGAGGGCAGCGACCTGATGTATAGGAGTGGCGATCTTTTATGCGAGGTAGCGAGCTCTTATGATCTAAGTACTATTATGCCAGCTCGGCGCTGAGTGATAGCTCGGCGTTGAGGTTGGGCTTACTGATTTTGGGCTTTTTGATGGGCTAATGCATGCTATTTTATGGAGTCCCGGCGGACTGAATCTATGTATAGACTTATTGGCTCATGGCTAATTCGGTAACTCAGCGAGAGTTCTATTATTTATGAGAATCCTAATTCTAAGTCAGCCGCATTACTTATGGTATTATAATAGGAGAGGGGAAACCTAGATTGGGAACACTTCTCTTATCTATATAAAGAGAACTCAGGCCTCGTTCTTTTCTCTCTAAGTTGATTTCACATCCTACGTTTTATTGATCTCTCGCATCTCTCTCACGCAATATCCGACTTAAGCATCGGAGGGCCTACATTGGGGTCGTCCACCGCCTTTAGCTTGAGTTTTGTTTTGCAGGATCTATCAGGTTGCCAGGAGCTCCTTGGAGATCTATCAGGTCTCTGCGCGAATATCGAAGGGTTATCAGGTTGCTGACTTCATATTTAAGGTCAGTACCCCATATTCTTGAGGCACCAATCTTTTTGGTCGCATCAAGCGTCTCCGTCTGTGGGAAAGAGAGACATCGAGTCTTTGAGCAAAAGGCGTGAGACTTTTATCGGGCATAACATGAAAGGAAGGAGCATCGTTCCTCAGACTTTGGATTTTGAGGAAGACGCGGGAAAGACGAACAAAGCAAACAACGAAAAAGACAAAACACCACTACAAGAAGATTCTGTGAATCAAACAGCCACTACACCACCATCCTCGCCAAGAAAACAAACGATGAAAAAACCAGAAGGGGAACAAAAGAAAAAACCCCCCGAAAATAATTAGACATAAATCTATCCAGACAGGGACAAAAGAATGGAAGGATTTTCCAAGAGACAATCCTTGTTACGTTGATAAAGGACTCCTTCAGGAATTGATGGGATTGATATCTCCAGACGAACGCGAAAAGATGGAAGAACTCTTAACAGGCAAGATGAGATAAACGGAGAAGGGTAAGGAAAAGGAAGGTTGGAAGGATTACGAGTATGTGCCGGAGGATTTAACTGATGAACAGAGACGGAGCAGGGAATCCTCACCATGGACGCCAAGTGCCGACCTACTAAAAAGTTCGAATAAACGGAGGTACCTGGTGGAGCTTATATCGTCATCCGATAACAATTATACCGAGGATCGATTGCGCATGGATGGAGGGTCATGGCGACAATTTTATAAACGCCAAATTTAAAGGGATGAAAAGGAATATGATGATCGTAATTTATGAATAAGGGATGAAAGATTACGACAAAAATCATATAAACGCCGAGTTCGTGAAGAAGAGGAGGATGATAGTGACAGCAAGTAACCGCTCATGGATTATAGGCCGCGAAGGAGATCTTTCAAACGCCGAGGTCGGCGTTACAAAAAGGATGGGGATAACGAAGTGGGGCTAGGTACCCAGGTTTCTAGAGACATGCAGAAGGCATTATTATCTTTGCAGAGATAGGTCGCCAAAACTGGACCTGACGAATCTATGGAGCACCCTTTTTCGGACAAGATATTACGAGCGACACTACCTCGCAGATATAAAATAATAGAATTTTAGTATGATGGGTTGTCGGACCCCACGTGGCATGTGAAGGGTTTCGAGAATGAGGCAGTACTAAGGCAATACAAGGATGTTGTAGAATGTCGAGCCTTTTTATCTACATTAAAGGGAGTAGCACAAGTCTGGTTCCACTAGTTACCGCCGGGAAAAATCACTAGCTTCCAGGTCATGTAGGCAGCCTTTCTAAAACATTTTTCCAGCGCTAAGCGTCACACAAAAATTGCACAATCTCTCTTCGTAATGGTACACCGACCGGGGGAAATTCTGAAAGATTATGTCAATCGGTTTACCAGAGCTACTCTGGGGGTACTAACAGCCACCGATGAGATGAAGGCTGGAGCACTACAACAAGAATTGAGAAGGGAGGATCTACGTAATTTCTAGCCAAGCGACATGTGCAAACATACGAAAAGGTCCTAGACAGGTGCGATAAATATATACAAGTGGAGGAAACTGAGGATGAGTTCAGGTTAAGTTTTGGGCCAGAGGTCGCAGAATCAGACAGAATCATCCCTAAGAGGTCAGAGCCTAGAAGAGAATCAAGTCGAACTATACGAGTACTCCTAACCACAGGAATCAGTGACAAAATGGCAACCAGACTGAAAGGAGAGAATGGAGAGAAGAAGATTTTACACTCTTAGCGTATCCAGTCGCTAAGCTGTTCACAATCATGGAGCGACAAATACCTGGTGCTATCAGGTGGCTCGAAAGTTATATGCGACCTCCCACTAATCCAAAATCTGAGTTTTTTTGCAAGTTCCACAATAATTACGGACATTCAACCGAACACTACAGACACTTGCGGGATGAAATTGAAAAGCTCATTAAGGCCGGACATCTGAAGGAGGTCATATACAGAGATAGGGACCCTTGGGAACCAGTGCAGATGCTACCCCCACCACCTCCAAGAGGTCTAACCCCGAACCAGGACGGAGGACAAGCACAGCAAGGTGGTCAAAAATGAAATAAACAAGAAAGAATATGCAGAAATAAAGGAAGGATTGACATGATTTCGGGGGGGGGGGGGGGGGGGGGGGGGCAACGGATGGAGATACAAACATTATGCGAAAAAGACTGATTTGTACATATTTGTATGTGATTTTTGTGTGTTTTTGCATTGTGTTTTGTTTGCTTTTACGTGTTTTAGGTTTATATTTTTCTCGTTTTTCTTCCATTTGATGTTTTTCGTTTCGTATCGTGTTTAATATTTTTCTACTCTATTTTATAAGTAATAATCAAATTTTGCATTATTTTCGTGTTTCAGCGCAAAACGAAGAAGACGGGACGAGCGACGTGCCGAAGCCCTACAGGCGCCGCAACTAGCGCCCGCGTCGGTCGACGCACCGTCGACGCAAACTTGCAGTTGCATCGATCCTGGCTCACGTCGGTCGACGCACTGCCTGGTCGACGCGAGCGCCTGGCACGCGTCGGTGCCGACGCTCCGCCCGCGTCGGTCGATGCTCCAGCAGTCTTAGCAGTTATTCTCGGGAAAAACTATAAAAACCCGATGGTTTCTTCATTTTGGGAGTGCTGGAACTTGGGGGAAGGTTCGACAATTGCAGATACCCCTCGGTTCTTGCCCCCTTTCGATCACACGCATAATCCGAGTTTAATAGTTTGTCATTTCGTCATTTCAAGTTCGTTCGTTGTTCAATTTTGTTCTTCGTTGTTGTAGACTCATTTTATTGTTGCTGTTTTCTTTACGTCATAAGTATTTCTGAACTTTGTTATTTGCTTTGTGTATTTGGCTTTGGTTATCGTTGGATGTTGATGTTGTACTTTGGTTTTGTTAATTTAGTTTCCTTTGTTCTTCTCGTTTTTAATTTATGTTTATTTGCTTTAGTAGTTTAGTTGTTATTTCTAGTTAGATTATTTATCATTTTTAATATTGATTATGTTCATGCTTGGGTTGAAATTATGTTATTGATCATGTTGATGTTTTTCAGCTAGAATTTATCGTTCTAGTGCCTAGAGTCATTTAGAACCATCTCTCGGATGATTTGACGCTCGATCGACGAGTCGGGATTTACAACCCTGACTCCCAGGTAAGGTATGAAATATCTGAGTGATCGTGGAGATGATTTTAGCGCACTAGAACCTTGATTTTCTTAATCATTTCAAAGCTTTGATTTTATTTAATTCATCGCAGTAGATGTTAGAACTCTCAAACCATATTTGATCGCGTGTTTAGTTTAGTCATAGTCTTCATTTTCTCGTTCATAAAACCAAACACCGGAATAACTTTTGATTAGTTTTCCTTGTGATTCGACTCGAGCCCAACTTACCACCTATAGCTGCTCCGTTCTATTGCGGATGAGTTTTTTATTTTTAAATAAAAAGTAGGTGTAAAAAGTTCGATTCAAAGTCTGGCGCCGATGTCAGGGAAGGCTAAAGGTCGTAATTTTTGGTGGTTGCTCTTAGTGACTTTTGTTTGTGTTCTTATTTGTTTGTTTGTGTTAGTGTTTATTTGTGATTTTAATTTTTGTTTGTTTTTGTTCTTTCTGTTACGTTTAATCTCGTTTGTTAAGTGTTGTGCTTTGTAGCCACATTTTTGAATATTCGAGGTTAATTTGACTGGAGATGGCAAACTATCGAGCTAGTTCGCCATATGATGACCCTTACGCTCCAACTTTCGATTGTCAAGTCCCTCCATCGTACAATGACCCGTATGCTCCGAGCGGTCGAGAATGGGCCCATACTTTTGATTACTCCAGCCCATGTTCTTCATATTGCTATAATTCGAGCATGGATACTTATGCACCGTCTCGTGGGTATTATGATTCGGGTTTTGACAATTCTTATACTCAACTCACCCCGCCTTATCCTTACCCGAGCGATGACTCGTATGCTCCATCGTATCAAGATTTCTATTCTCCGAGCTATGATGTTTATAATCCACCCATTTCCGATGCATATACTTCGAGCGGCGATCTTTACACCACAGCTTCTCAAGTTTTTCCATGTCCTTTTTCTCGGAACTAGAATCTTATATAACCAGGATTTTGGATTGGGTTCAACAGATGGATGAACGCATGGATCGCTTCGAGATTCAATTAGAGCAACTTGTCAAATAGGCGTACGGGCTTGACCAACCTTGTCATGAGGAGATGCCCATCATTGATGTGGAAGATTCCATCTTGGTTGAGGATAGTTCAAGCTCTAATGATCTTTTGAAAGATGTGTGCAAGGAGGTGGAGTTGACGGGTGATAAGAAAGAGTCGGAGGAAGGCATTACCGCTTCCGTGCGGTTTGATGATGAAGTTGTGCTAATTCTGGAGGAGAGTGAGACTATTGAGTCACATTTTGAACCACCCGAAGCTTTGTTGAAACTTGATTTTGAGGTTGTACACGAGATAGTCGAGAAGGTGCCCGATCACCCCATGCTACAATTGCCCTTTGATATCTTCGTGGCGATCGATTACTTGCGGTTCCGACCTCCAAAGCTAGTTGGAGTTTTCATCTCATTCATCTCGGGATTTGTTTTTTTTGTCTGCCTTGGTGATTATCATCGCCAATTCTTTCTCTTGGAGAATACCAAGGCGTGGCACGATCGTCATTTATTTTTAGACCCGAGATGACATCAAACGTGGATGCCGTCAAGCTAAAGACGTTAAACGAGCGCTTCTTTGGAGGCAACCCAAGCTTTTTAACTCTGTTGTTTTAGTGTTTTTTTTTCTTTTCGTTTCAGGTTCCCCTTGACTTTGAAACCTGTTTAACGCTTTTGGATGCTCGACTCATCACCACAAGCGTGATTTTAGGGACGTTTCTCTCTTTCTCTTACCTTTTACCATACTTAGCTTAATTTTTCGTATTATACAATGTGGACATTGTATGGTTTAAGTGTGTGTGTGTGTGGGGGGGGGGGGGGGGGGGGGGGTGTTGTGCTTGGTTAGTAATTTTTTGTATGCTTGCTTGTGGTTGATTTGAGTTGTGTGTATTTATATTGACTGGAACCTTGACGAAGTGACGTGGTTAGATGCTTTGGTTAGGATATTTACACTTCCGTTTGAACAATAGTGTAATTGTGGGGAATGAAGTGTAAAGAATCTATGAAGCATTTTGTCCCCTGTTCTATTCTTGTTTTGTTCTTAATAGTTGAATACTCTCTACTAGCCCCATTCTCCGATACCCTCTATAGGAATTTATGTAATTTTTCTTTTTATTTTGGAGACGTTAATACTCCATGTGCTGAATTTGAAAAATACTATTAGTTGCACTTAGCAACGTAAGATCGGAGTCAATGATCTCTCATTTATGATTTATGTAAATTATGCTCATTTGTACCTCATCTCTATCGGTACTCATATAAAAAAATGAAAAGAAAAGGAAAAAAAAAGAAAAGAAAAAGAAAAAAAAAGTACAAGAAGAGAAAAACTTTTACAAGTCAAGATTTTTATTTTTATTTCTTAGATTGTATTGTTAAAGAGGTGTATAGATGACTGGGCTAGTCGGGTGACGACTTGGCGGTTTGAGCAGGGATAGACTTTGGCCGAGGCATGGATAGGTATTCGGAAGCTAGTCTAAATCTCTTATCTCAACGTTATCGTGTCGTCCTTTAAGTTGAGTTTCAGTTGATTTAATTCATTTACTTCTTGAATCATTCGGATGCATTAGCGATTAGGTCATCGGGTAATTAACTTTTCCTTGTCTACGTCTAGTTCTGATTTTGCTTGAGGACAAGCAAAAACCTAAGAGTGGGGGAGTTGATTTGTACATATTTGTATGTGATATTCGTGTGTTTTTGCTTTGTGTTTTGTTTGCTTTTACGTGTTTTAGGTTTATCATTTTCTCATTTTTCTTCCTTTTGATGTTTTTCTTTTCGTATCGTGTTTAATGTTTTTCTACTCTATATTATAAGTAATGATCAGATTTTGCTTTATTTTCGTGTTTCATCTCAAAAAGAAGAAGACGGGACGAGCGACATGCCGAGGCCCTGCAGGCGCCCCAACCAGCGCCCGCGTCGGTCGACGCACCGTCGATGCAAACTTACAGTTGCGTCGATCCTGGATCGCATCGGTTGACGCACTGCCTGGTCGATGCGAGCGCCTAGCACGCGTCGACGCCGACGCTCCACCCACGTCGGACACTCCAGCAGTTTTGGCGATTATTCTCAGGAAAAACTATAAAAACCCGGTGGTTTCTTCATTTTGGGAGTGCTGGAACTTAGGGGAAGGTTCGACAATTGTAGATACCCCTCGGTTCTTGCCCCCTTTCAATCACACGCATAATTCAAGTTTAATATTCCGTCGTTTTGTCATTTCAAGTTCGTTCGTTGTTCAGTTTCGTTCTTCTTTGCTGTAGACTCATTCTATTGCTGTTGTTTTCTTTACGTCATAAGTATTTCTGAACTTTGTTATTTGCTTTGTGTATTTGGCTTTGGTTATCGTTGGGTGTTGATGTTGTGCTTTGGTTTTTTTAATTTAGTTTCCTTTGTTCTTCTCATTTTTAATTTATGTTTATTTGTTTTAGTAGTTTAGTTGTTATTTCTCGTTAGATTAGTTATCGTTTTTAATATCGATTATGTTCATGCTTGCGTTGAAATTATGCTATTGATCATGTTGATGTTTTTCGGTTAGAATTTATCATTCTAGTGCCTAGAGTCATTTAGAACCATCTCTCGGGATTATTCGACGCTCGATCGACGAGTCAGGATTGACAACCCTGACTCGTAGGTAAGGTGCTCGATGAAATTCCTGAGTGATCGTGGAGATGAATTTAGCGCATTAGAACTTTGCTTTTCTTAATCGTTTCAAAGCTTTGATTTTATTTAATTCATCGCAGTAGATGTTAGAACTCTTAAACCATATTTGATCGCGTGTTTAGTTTAGTCATTCTTTTCGTTTTCTCATTCGTAAAATCAAACGCCGGAATAACTTTCGATTAGTTTTCCTTGTGATTCGACTCGAGTCCAACTTACCACCTGCAGCTGCTTTGTTCTCTTGCGGACGAGATTTTTATTTTTAAATAAAAAGTAGGTGTAAAAATTTCGATTCAAAGACATGCAAAAGCATCTCGTCCTGGACCGTGTGAGGTCGTTGTAATTAATAAATGCCCTCCAATGACAGGACCTATAATTTCATTTGGCCCCGAGGAACGACACGGCTTACAGGTGGAACATAACGATGCACTTGTAATTGAGGCTGAGGTAGTAGGGTACGAGGTCGGAAGGATATTTGTGGATAACGGGAGCTCGGTTAACATCGTATACCGGGAACATTTGGATCAAATGAGCTTGAAGGCAAAAGTACGACCTGTAAAAACTCAAATTTATACATTTAATGGCGCGCAGGTTATCACCGACGGTGAGATAGCACTTCCCGTAGCATGGGGAAAAGACGAACTGAGGGTGGAGAAAGATCTGAAGTTTCTGATCCTCAGAGGAAGCTCGGCGTACAAAGTGATATTGGGGAGACCTGCCCTTAATGACTTTCAGGCAATCACTTCCAACTACCACATAAGTATCAAGCATCCAGTGGGAGACGAGGTGGGAGAGATTATGTCAGAGCAACAGGTCGCTAGATCGTGTTATCAGATGACGGTGAGAAAAAGGTATAAGTGAAGGTAAATGAGAAAGAATAGGAGATATTCAAGAAGGGATTATTAGCGCCAAAAAGATGAGGGAGGAGGAGAATTATGTCCGCCCTCATGAAAAACTCATGGAAATTTCATTGGAAGAAGGCAAGTTGGAGTACACCACCAAGATAGGAACCCAGATGGCAGCAGCCATAAGGGAGGAGTTTATAACATTGTTGAGGGAGTTCCGGGGTATTTTCACCTTTGGATATGGAGAGCTACCTGGAGTTTCCCTCGAGGTCGCACAACATCACTTGAATGCTGATCCGGAGGCGCGATCTGTTCGGTAGAAAGGAAGATATTTTGGAGTGGAGATTGACAAAGTAATTGAAGAGGAGGCATAGAAATTGTTGAAGGAAGGGCACATTCGGGAGATACAATTCCATGAATACTTATCTAATGTTGTGATGGTGCTGAAACCCGGACAAAAGTGGAGAATGTGCGTGGATTTCCGCGATCTAAATAAGGCATGCCTAAAGGGTCATTACCCACTGCCACGCATTGATCAACTGGTTGACTCAACCTCTGGCTGCGAGCTGTTGAGTATGATGGATGCCTCGCAGGGATACTGTTGGGTTCACTTTAATCGTACGGGGCCTACGCAGCGGAATTTAAAATTTTTAAAATTATTAAAACAAATATATATATCAAATATATATACTAAGCCCCATATATTTCGTAAGTGATTTTAACGATCGTCATTTTCTATTATTTTGTATCGAATACAAATATTCTGATTCTTATAAAAATAAATAAATTAATACCTCTCGATTAATTTCTTCAAGCGAGCGACGATTGAGAGGGAATCAATTCCCGGCTATGTGGCTAACACCGAAACTTCTCGCCGTAGGGATTCAAGTATATCTCCTCTAATTGAGTCCACCTTTTGATTGCGACACCGGAAAAATTCTTCGCTAGTAGAATCGTTCCGTTTTCAAATTGATAGGAATAACAATTAATCCAACAATCAACAATTGATTGAAGATTAATTATTGTAGATGAAAAACTATCAATTAATCATCATCTACAATTGAAGACTTAAAAAATAAAATATAAAAGCTTGAAATCCTTTTTCCTTCTTTCTCTGTTTTTCAAAAAGTAAAAAGGGGGAAGGCAGTATTTTTTTAAAAGGTATACAACCTTTTGTTTTTATTTTTGTTGAAATAGAAGAAGGAATGCGGCTGCTCCTTTTTCAAAAGTAAAAACTTTTGTTTTTGTTTTGTTGAAAGGTTAAGAAGGACGGCTGCCTCTTTTCTTTCATATATATATATACTAATTAGGTTAATTAGATTAGGTCTAATCTTAATTAGTTAATTAATTAATTAAGAAAAGAATTCTTCCCCAAGTCATCCGTCCCCTTATTAAAACAAAGAGTATGACTTGTTCCCAATTACCTCATATATATATATATATATATATATTTATATTATATACAAGTATATAATATAAATTAATTTTATTCTAAAGTTTTCAATTATTCTAGTGGGCTTCTACAATTAGAGCCTACTAGAAAATTACATGGACTTGAATTTAGAATCCAAATAATTAATTAATTCAAATAATTAATTAATTCCATAAATTTAATTAATCAATCCAATTGACTAATTTAATATATTCCTTTAATTGAGATTTTTAATCAAATTAGATTTAATTACATAATCAATTATATAATTAAATATTTAATCCAACAATTGAATTAAATTAAAATCTCATTTAATTAATCCAAATTAATTAATTATTCCAACCATTGGAGGTATCAATTTTGAAATGTCAACAACCAAAATTATGTGTGACCCTTTTAGGTTCACGACTAACAACCAGCAGTAGGCTTATAACTTTTATAAGTTTATAATAACAATTTATTATATTAATTAATCTAATTAACTAATTCTCTTGAGATTAACTCTTTAATTTCAAGAACCTACAAATCATGACAACATCTAGCAAGTAGCATGATTACCCAGTGTTAGGTGAAATAGCGAGTAAACCTATTTCAATTGCAAGTCCATACATGTACGATCCTTTCGACAACTAGTTTCCCGATTAAATCTTGGGCATGGATTTATAAGTCGAAACCCAATTGATTTAATAGATGTGATTTCATTTCAAGTTTAAGTAATTCATTTATGAATCAATATTCATCGTGCCCTGGCCTAGGTCTTTGAATCACAAACTATAAAAATTCACAGGATACTCCCTTGTCCATAGACAAGTGTCGAATTTTATGTTGGCTACAGACAAACCTCCATGCACATCGATACAATACCCAAAATACCCCTTTTACGATTGTCAGGCAATCAAAAGATAAATCTAAGTATTGCACGATGTGCACAAGGCTACCATCGTACCTCAAGTCAAAGGATTAATCATGTATTATTGCAATATGAAAATTATTATTCGACAGACAAATCTTCCAATTAAGAATTTCCATCGGGTCATGTTCAATGAACTTGTTCTCCAACAAGKACCCACATATATGCACTCGCGTCACAACGCTGATGTTAATGGAATGCAACATCCTTGTCTTACAAGCATGCATCATATGCGCAAGTCTTACCGGGCTATTCAATGTCCTATCTCGAAAAGCCCATTGACTTCGAACAAGTTTAAGACCGAAACCTTAGAGACATGTTTCATGATTGTCATCGTATGCGCAACCATATCCCATAGTTTAAATTGGTTTAAGGACTTTATCATATGTGCAATTATAATAAAAGCGAAAACATAAGATAAAGAAAGTTGCCTTTATTAATATAATTTCAATAAAATCATTATACAAGTAGAATGAAATCCAATCTAATTGGAACGACGGACACTCTACTCTAACAATCTCCCACTTGACCTTGTGCCAATTGCCCATGTATTTTAGTCCCATCTTCTCAAGATGCCCGTCAAATACTTTTTGTGCTAAGGGCTTAGTCATAGGGTCTGCTACATTTTCTGCCGAAGCGACTCGATCCACAACGACGTCGCCTCTACCAATGATCTCTCTCACCAGGTGGTATCGTCTCAAGATGTGTTTGGATCTTGGATGAGATCTCGGTTCTTTCGCTTGTGCTATAGCCCCGTTGTTGTCACAATAAATTATTGTTGGATCAACAGCGGACAGAACTACATCCAACCCTTGGATAAAGTTCCGCATCCAAACAGCCTCTTTTGCTGCATCTGATGCAGCAATATATTCAGACTTTGTAACAGAGTCTGCAGTCGTTTCTTGTTTGGAACTTTTCCAACTGACTGCTTCTCCATTCAAGGTGAATATATATCCAGACATTGACTTTGAGTCATCTACATCGGACTGAAAACTAGAGTCAGTGTATCCCTCTAGTTTCAATTCTCCATTGCCGTATATCAAGAATATATCCTTAGTTCTTCTCAAGTACTTAAGGATCTTCTTAACGGCYTTCCAGTGTTCAAAACCTGGATTRGACTGATATCTYCTTGTYACGCTCACAGCATGTGCGACATCAGGTCTAGTACATAGCATTGCATACATAATGCTCCCAATCGCGGATGCATAAGGTATACGAGCCATCTTTCCTCTTTCTTCAGGTGTCTTTGGAGACATAGCCCTGGAAAGTGGAGTAGTGCTCATTGGGAGGTATCCACGCTTGGATTCCTCCATGCTAAACCTTTTTAGCACTTTGTCTACGTACATGGACTGGGATAGTCCGATCATCTTTCGTGATCTATCTCGATAGATCTTTATCCCAAGGATAAAAGATGCTTCTCCCAAGTCCTTCATGGAGAATTGTTTAGACAACCAAGTTCTCATTGATTGCAACATCCCTACATCATTCCCAATGAGTAGAATGTCATCAACATAGAGTACAACAAAAGTAACTGCCCTCCCAATAACCTTCTTATAGACACATGGTTCATCTGGATTCTTATGAAAATCAAACATTTTGATTGTTTCATCAAATCGGATGTTCCAACTCCTCGAAGCCTGTTTGAGACCATAAATAGATCTCTGGAGTTTGAAAACCTGTTGCTCACTCCCACTGGATATGAAGCCCTCTGGCTGCTTCATATATATCTCTTCCTTAATATTTCCATTAAGGAAAGCAGTCTTCACATCCATTTGCCATATCTCGTAGTCATAATACGCAGCTATGGCTAATAGGATCCGAATGGACTTAAGCATCACTACTGGTGAAAAAGTTTCCTCATAATCAATGCCTTGCTTCTGAGTATAACCTTTTGCAACCAAACGTGCTTTAAAGGTACTTACCTCTCCATCTACTCCAAGCTTCCGCTTGTAGACCCATTTGCAGCCAATGGGAACGATTCCCTGTGGTGGGTCCACCAAGGTCCATACCTTGTTGGAGTACATTGAGTCCATTTCGGACTGCATTGCTTCTTACCATTTTTTCGAGTCAATGTTAGACATTGCCTCTTCATAGCTTCTTGGATCACTATTCAAAAGGAGTCCCTCTTCTTTGTTCTGTAACAAAAGGTTCATCCTCTCAGGAGCCCTTGAAACCCTTACGGATTTTCGAAGAGGTTGTGCTACAGATGGTCCAGCCTCAGCTGGTGTGCTATTTGCGGTAACCTGTGGGATGCTTTGTGGTTCTTGAACTTCATCAAGTTCTACAACTCCACCACCCCTTTCAGAAAGAAACTCTTCTTCCAGGAAAGTAGCATTCCTCGAAAAAATACCTTTTGTTCCGAAGGGTCATAGAAATAGTATCCTATAGACTCTCTTGGATACCCCACAAACTTATATAAGATGGATCTCATGTCCAACTTATCTCCCACTTGACGCTTAACGTAAGCATCACACCCCCATGCTTTTAGGTATTTGTAGGAAGGTGACTTCCCATACCATATTTCATAGGGTGTATCGGGTACGGCTTTACTTGGAACCCTATTTAATAGGTATGCCGCCGTCTCTAAGGCATAGCCCCAGAATGAAAGAGGAGTCCACTGTGAGAGAATACCATTCTCTCTTAGATAATCAAGAAACTCAGTTGATAAGTATTCACCTCCTCGATCTGATCGAAGAGTCTTAATACTACGATTACTTTGTTTCTCTACTTCACATCTGAATTCCTTGAGCTTTTCAAAGGCCTCAGATTTATGCCTCATAAGGTATACATAACCAAACCTAGAATAATCGTCGGTAAAGGTTATGAAGTAGTGATAGTTCCCTCTCGCACTAACACTTAGCGGACCACATACATCTGTATGGATTAAATCCAATAGACCTTTGGCTCGTTCCACTTGTCCAACAAATGGTGATTTAGTCATCTTTCCTTTAAGGCATGACTCACATTGTGAAAGAACTTTGATTATCTAACTTCCTTTTATTTGTTGAATTGTGAGAATGGGTTCACTTGGGGAAATGGTGTATAAAGAATTCGTCAAATAACCGGAATATATAAAAGAAGAGTCTTTGAAAATGGAACAACTTTCCATTCTCAATAACGAGTCTAAAACCCTCTCTGTCCAAAACAGGTACAGAGATAATGTTTCTGATAATATCCGGAACATAAAGACAATTATTCAAACATAATTTAAAACCATTATCCAAAGATAAATAAACAGTCCCTATTGCTAATGCAGCAACTCTTGCTCCATTCCCCATTCTAAGGACCGTTTCCTTTCTGTCCAACTGCCTGCTTCTTGCCATTATTTGCAAGTCATTGCAAATATGTGAGCCACAACCGGTATCCAATACCCAAGAAGCATCATTAATAGAAAGATTAACTTCAACAAAATATACACCTGAACTTTTCAGGCTTGCAAGATACTCCTTGCAATTCCTCTTCCAGTGCCCTGATTTGCCGCATTGAAAGCAATTGTCATCGGCTTGAGAGTTAACCCTTTTCTGACCATTGTCCTTTGTCTTCTTGTTGGTTTTAGAGGAACTCTTTCCTGTCCACTTCCTTTTCTTTGGCTTTCCAGCCTTCGATTTGGAAGAGGATCCAACAAGCATGACCGGCTTATCCCTTTTTATGGTGGATACAACCTTCTTCTCAGAATTAAGGACAATCTTGGGGTTTCTCAACCAATCGACGAAATTTGGGCTAGTTAGTTTGTTTTGATCAAGTATGGATGTAATTGGATTTTTAGCCATTTTAGTAGAGTTATCTACAAAATTAGACGAAGCAGAAAATGAGTGAGTTATTGGAAATTATATTCATTTAACATAAGGTCTGTAATATTAAATGTCTCCCACTATTTTATTCAAACTTTATTAACCCCATAATAAAATTCGGAAAATCTAATTTTCTTAGTGGGCTTGAAGTCCAATATAAATGTTTCACACCCCAATAATATGAGCCCATGAAAAATTCATGTCGATAGTCAACTCTTTGACAATTGTATCAAATACAACCTTCAAGAATATTTTGCCTCACTATTTCTCATACACCCCAATATTATGAGCCCATATGGTACTAAGTGTCAAATATAACCCATCAAACATTCGTGTAGATGGAGCATCAAGATGTCCCACGACTCGTGGCAACATAAAGACGAGTCCACCCCACGAGCATCTCAATGCTTGGTAGAGATCACAGCTTTCCAACACAAGATCACTCCACGACTCATGGCCAGTGACCAAGTGCGGTAGCATCGTCATGTCTTCTACCTTTGATGGAAGGCATGGAGCGATATGTCCAACACAACTTGTCCATTTAATTTGATATAGAATTAATCAAAATTAAATTCTTCTAAGTTTCAAAAACTTGGGGTTTACTTTGTAAGACCTCATCAATCTTAATTATTAGGTGGGTTATTATTTAATGCATTATTCATCATATGAAGCGCAAGCATAAAACATTAAATAAATCTAACATGCATCCTATGCAAAAAGCGGTGGGATGATCATGGCCAGCCTATGCGACCCATTTGAGCCAAAAATGGGTCTAGGTTAATATAAGGGGTAAAACGAATAGAACTATTTCTATTACATTTTATAAATCAAACCCATACAAGCATGGGCCTTGAATCATCTATTCTATTACAACTTGTAAAATTACCCACACACGCGTGGGCCTTTGGCATCGAACGTCCTTCAATAAAAAATAGAAAACCTTACCACCTAGTCTACTCTCGATGCAAAACTTAAAACTTTTACAAATAATAGAATAGGAGGCTCGCAGGCCCCAAAAACCCAAAGATAAAAACATACAATCATATTGGCCATAGGCTCATGATCATCCCTAAATAAATCATGCTAATTATTCATCACATGAATATAAAGCATATAAATTTTACTAAATTTGTGTGTTGATTTAATTTTGGGATAAATAAATTAATATGTATATTTTATCAATATAAATATATATAGGGAAAATTTCATTTTTGGTACATTATGTTGGCCACTTTCCAGAAAAGGTACGTGATGTTGACCAGCATCAAACTACATACATTAAGTTGGCAAATCTATCAAATTTGGTACAAAAAAAGCCCAATCGGGTTTTGATGCTTACATGGCATGATTTAATCATTTCTTATCATTTTTAATTTAAAAATTAATTTAATATGAAAATTAATTTAAAAACTGATTTCTTATCATTTTCAATTTAAAAATTAATTTCTTATCATTTTAAAATTAATTTAAAAATTAATATAAAAATTAATTTCTTATCATTTTTAATTTAAAAATTAATTTCTTATCATTTTAAAATTAATTTAAAA